>UCOL01001338.1:0-38745 GCA_900474335.1 Ormyrus nitidulus
GAATATAGATATAAGACATGCGATTGAAGCAAAAGATCTGAACTGACGAAAAAAAAAAAATAACATAAAATGCCTATTTTAAAGTATAAGAGGCACGCATAAAGCGGCCATCGAAGGCTGGTCATTCGTTCGAAACTCAGACTTGCCTCGAGGCGCTAGCGCGCCTCTTGATTAAATGAACCATATAAATTGGTATTGCAATACCATGGACTTAAATTTTTAACATATTGTGAGAGAAAGAAAAAACACGTTTTGAGCCGGAAAGTAGTATTTTTTACTTTTTAAATAAATATGAGGTACAATTTACAATTACATCCGACTTGTGATAAATGCGAATAAATGATGTGTGATGACCTTTTCGTGTCCTTAGATGAGATGTGATTCGTAAAATTTATTATTATGAGTGTGCATGTGCGTAGTAGTAAAAATACTTCTCTAAAATTTGAAATCGACATGTAAAATCATTATTTTAAAACAGTGAGTGAGTAAATTTTTCAAATTATATGGACACAAGGTAAGTGAACCAAATGAAAATTTCCTGAGCTTTGAACTAATATGATTATACAATTTATAAATATGTAAAATTTAAGAATTAGTTACTCTTCCGAAATAATTTGAAAAATCATAGTATAATTGTATAATCTTCAATTTGTTTTAAACGAAGGAAAACGTAAATACAATAATCATTGCAAGCATTTGTATTTATTTTACTCAAAATCAAAATAATTTCGATAAACGTATTTCAGTATTTTAGTTAACAGTAAATTATGTGTAATATTTGTCCACAAGTGAGGCAAACGATGCACAACGCCTTTATGTATATAGTTCTTTTCAACGCCGTTTGGAAGTTAGTAATTTATAAGTTTTTAACTTAAAAGTGTTGTAGAAAATTGGCCAAAAAATTATGAATGTTTTTATCAGAGGTGGAATGATTTTAATAACTTAAAGTAAATAAGCTTGTAAGCTAACAATAAGTCATGAGAGTGATACAGATTCATATATTTTGGTAGCTCACATATTGAGCATTTTTTTACGATGATAAAAATAAACGAGAATAGCACGTTTCATTTATGAATGTGCTCACATTGCACTTTTTAACAATGAAAAAGATTTTGTTTTAGAAGTAAAACATGTTACTGAGTTAATATAATATTTATGATTAATAATATAAACGTGCTAGTATTCGTTATAAATAATTAAATATTTTGCTTTACTTTGGTAACATCAAGTGGTCCCTGTTTTTTTAAGACAAAAGGTACGTGCCACTTTGCATACTGCATGCCAATATATACTGTATGTTTACTTTTCAATTGACATATCTATCATTTTATATATTGCCTTTTGCAATTATTATTTATTATTTAATGCTTTTATTGAAATTATTAAATTAAAAATTTTTTTTCAGATTTCAGAGGCAAGAATGCATTTATGCGATTAATCAATTTTTAGATGCGTAAATGTACAGATTTTAAAACGTAAACTAAACGTATTCGCTAATATTTAATTTTTTAACTTTATCAAACGAGAATCATTTGTCTAGGAGTTGAGTTTTCAACCATTAAACGCATCAAATAGAAAATTGTCGTTGTTCAACTCTGCGTTCAAGTTCAGTCGGACTTTTTCATTGTCACACCACGCTTTTCTATTTAAATCTAAATTTAGCCGTCATCCTTTGCAGGATTGAAATATTCTTCAATCTATTTATTCTCATAAGTACAGTTTCTTTGCTAAGAAAAAGTTAAAAATTTAAATTTAAATAAAATAAAATTATTGCTAATCTTGACATTTTAACGTACGTTTACTAAAAATTAATTATTGTTTCGTCATTTAAATTAAGACTTTTGAAAGATATCAAATTTTAGGATCATTTTATTAAATTTTTATGTAAATTAAATAAAACAAAGAAAACTGCGCATAAATTCGCGAAAACGTTGCATCACAGAGTCACAATCATCTTCAATTGTAGTAAATAAAAGTGGTCATTCTAATCTTCATTTCCAGAATTTGATTATAGTTATGTTGAATTGTCGCCAATTAACCACCATCTCTGAGGCATTTTATCCTTATATGCAAAACGATAATTAATAAATTAATTTTTTTTTAATAATTTAACCGGCAGATGCTGATTATTACAAGATTATTGAAAAAATTTCATTTCCATCAATTATATCTGCAGGACTAATAGTCATCGTCAAGACAAAATGTGAATTAAGAAAAAGCTTGAAAATTTTAAATTCGAATTTTCACTCCCACGAATTATTATCGTGTCTTTTACAAACGTTGTAAAAGTCAGTCATAATTATTTCTTTTATCAGAAAAACCATTTTTAAACAAATTTTTTAAAGAGAACTGACATCTGACATTCAAAATTAAACGATAAAAAGATCGTTTCTTTTATTTGTAAACGAAATACTAAAATTTATTACTGCAAGTATATTTGTTTTACATTTTACAAAGGTATTAAAAATTTTCTGACATTTAATATGTAAATACTTTATATCTTCAATTTCTATATTGTATACACCTAAAAAAAATTTACTTCCTTTTTTAATCTTACGAATCAGTTAAAAAATGCATTTAAAATTGTGCTTTTATCGCATTGATTATAAATATAAATCAAATAAAAAAAATGCATAGATTTATGAAATTCCAAATGTAGTCTCATTGTACTTTTGTTAAAATCGACGGTTCGCAAATAAACCGCGTGCGTATTATCATTTTTTTTATCTGCGAACCTTTAAATCATTACTTCACAAATTAAAACGTCTGGGAATTATTACCTCGCCAGTACGCTGTTCAATATTAGCACCAATCTCTAGGACAATAATGGCTAACGCGCAACGAGTCAATTTGATTCTAGGCTCGCACGTGACACACTGTCCACGGCTGCAAGCTGGCGTATAAAAGAATCTTGAACTCGAACTTCTAGCTCCATTTCGTTCTGACGGCGATGCGAAGGCGTACCGAAGTGACAGTTTTATTGAATCTTGCAATTCGGAAGAATAGATGATCGATTTTCTGCAATACTGAATATCGTAAGTTAATATGAGATTTACGAAAGTTATTTAACAATTTTACAGTTTTATTGAGAAATTTAATTTTTTTGAAATTAATAAAATTTGAAATATTATTCTTTTCATGCTTCAAGTATAATAGAAACTTTTTTATTGGACTACTAATTTTTTTGAGGAATTTTTGTTTTTTTAATATTAACTTGTAGCAGCGCGTAGTTGTTTAGAAAGTCGGGAATATAAAGTTTGTAATTCTACATTCCTATTAGACTCATGTTTTACAAATAAGAGTAGTGGAACAATTCAACAATTTGTATTATCAGAATCATTAGCGACTCTAAATGCGTTTTCCATTCTCAAAGAATGTCTAAGCAAGCAAATAATATCAATTTAATTCCGACAAATTTTGCAGTTAAATGCATTTAAAATATGTTTTTCAGCTCGTCCATAAGAATCTGACTCTCCTTCGTTTGAAAAAATTAAAATAACTTCAAAATATAACAAGGACCTCAAAATGCGCAATCCTCAGACCCTAAAGATCCTCAAGGACGAGGAATGTTTCGAGATAGTTCAGAAGAAGCTACGTCGAGACGCCATGGACCACTACGAGCTCGTCAGCTACGAGGTGATCCCACTGTCCGCGGTGAACGGTTTCATGGGCCAGTACTTCACCCTAAAGACCACCGTGGCCAGTCCCCAGTCGCCCTTGGACACCCTCGACATAAACTTCTTCACGAAGCTGCCGCCGTGCGCCAGCAGTCCCCAGTACGACTTCAGCCAGGAGATGGGCAGCTTCAAGAAGGAGGTCGACCTCTACACGACCGTCTTCCCCGAGGTGCTGGCCGGCCTCGACAAGAGATGCATCCCCGAATGCTTTCTGGGCCTGGGCGACGCGATTATCGTCTTGGAGGACATGGCCCACAGCGGCTTCCGAATGACGAATAAATTCGTACCGTTCGACTACGAGCACTGCGCCGTGATGATGAGGACCATCGGGAAGTTTCACGCCAAGTCCATGATATTCGAACAGCTGGAAAAGAAGAGCCTGCACGAAGAGTTCTCCCACTGCATGCACGAGACGCTTTGGCCGCTAAAGGGGGTACGCGCGATCCCAATTTCATTTTTTTTTTAAATCGCAATTCGCTGAAATTCTTAATTATCGTTTGGAAATTTTGAGAAAAGCCGATTGCGCGAATTAAATAATACATCATTTTCAATGCAGAATCGAGGGACTACGATGTTCCACGCGGCTGTCAAAGGCTTGATCTCGATGGTGGACTTGATCAAAGAACTGAGCGAGGAGCAGAGAAACCGATTCAAGTAGAAGATAGCCAATATATCTGAAAACCACGCGACCAAACTGTTACCGTCCCAGAAGTACAAAAACGTGCTCTGCCACGGAGATTTGTGGGCCAACAACATTCTCTTCAAATACGACAGCGCCGATAAACCAATCGCTTGCTGCCTTATCGACTTTCAACTTGCCAGGTAAACCTGCAAATATTGATTAGATAAAGAGGCTCAGTCACTTAAATTCGACATCCATCCAGGTACAATCCTCCGGCGCACGACATAATGTGCTTCCTGCAGTTCTCGACGACGCGAAAACTGCGAGCCGATCGGCTGGACGACCTCCTACGAGTCTACCACGAGAGCGTGTCCGAGTCGTTGAAGGAATCGTCCCTGGAGGTCGAGGCGATATTCCCGTGGGAGGAGCTGACGAGCTCGATATCGGAGCTGCGGGAGATGTGCATGGTCCACGGTGCCCTCAACACTCCGATCATGCTGCTGGACGGTGAAGCCGTGAGCAAGTACTTTGTCGAGGAGCCGGAGAAGCTCGAGGAGGTACTGTACGTGGACCGAACGCCGCTGGTCTGCGGTCAATTCAACGAGGTGCCCGCTTACAGAGAGCGCATGCGCGACTCGCTGCTCGAGCTTCACGATCGGCTTTTCGCTGCCGCCTAGGGTACTTGTTGGCGAGAGGATATTATTCAATTTTTGCATTCACGAAAGTTTAAAACTAATGAATACTAAATTATTTTTGCAGTTGGATTTAAATGTTTCGTAGATTTTAATAGATTGATAGATAGCTATAGGATATTATGTCAATTTTTAAGTGCATTTTTTACGAAAGAAATTTTATTATCTCTAAGCTGAAATGCATTTTAATTATATTATTCCTACCTCGTTATTACGTATTATAAATTAAAATTGTAAGTAAGCCTTTAAGAATGATATTAATTTGTCTGACAAAATTTTTTAGTAGTAATATAAATTATTTCTTACTTAACAATCACAAAAAGTATTGGTATAATAAAAGTGATTGTTAAAAAATTTATTAATATATATAGTTATATTATACTTAATTAATTCTTAATTAAAAGTAATAAAAAGTACAAATAAGCAAAAATAAAACTTAAATAAAAATCTTCATCTATTGTAACTTTTAACAGATTGTAATAGTAATCGTAATGTAAATATCTGCGATTGTAAATTAAAAAGGATCTGTATAATTTCTGTAATGTTGTTGTTTACTCAAGCGTTATTAAATTTTAAGTATCTACTGTACTATAACGGAAAAAATAAATGTAAAAATCCAGTAAGAAAATTTGAGCAATACAAAGTGGGTAAGCGAATTATACTATTTTGATCTAGTGTAGAAATCGGTGATCGGTATAATACAAAACAAAATGCTGAGAAAGTTCAATTTATTTTTTTACGTAAAACTCGTACTTATCACTTTAATGTAGATTCAATTACACAATAGGGATCACATTAGACATTGCCGTGGGGTGACGGGGGAGAGGGATCTCTCGACGGTGTATGGAGGAACCTTGCTGTCTCGTATTCTTTTTTTTTCTCACTGGCTATCGTCATTTTTTACTTGAAAAAGAGGAGCCAATCTGTCGGTGTGTCTCTGCTTGTGTGTCTGTGTAATTCGTGGGGTTTATCCTTGCGAAAGTCCTCCTTCCTCGTATTCACATATAAAAAAACGTCTTCGACAGTGTTAATGTGTACTCGTGTATGAGAGTTTAAGTGAAAACACGGATTAAACGGGAATGATGGCATTATTTGTATTCTTTTTGTTTTCACTTTTTTTTCTCTTTATGTATATAATTATTTATATCATCAATTATAATTAATATAGTTATGTACAATATTGAATCTCATTCTTTAACAATAACATCAACAACATGATTAAACAACGTTCCTCATTGGTACACAAATTGTAAATGTACAGATAAAAAAGCATTAGATGAGGTTCAATGAGGCATTAAAGGTGGCATACGCTCTGCGCGCCTTTTTTTCTTTATAATTCTTCACTTATTACATTTTTATCATTTTTTTTTTATTATAATCCACGATTCTTTCTTGCATTATTTGCACCTCTTTCGCTGCTTAAATCTGAAACTCTACACATTGCAATATAATCGATACGCTTTTCGTTTGCAATAATGTAACACAATGCGCATAAATTTTTATGTGCATTTTTTTTTTCAGTACAGCCACGTTACATTTCTATTACTTTGAATTTTTAAACGCCTTTTACCAATTCTTCGCTCGAATTGTAAATTTATATACCTTTCTTGCGCATTAATTTTTTGAGTATTACATACAATCCACATACATGCAAAAAGCGCACCACGACAGAGATATCCACGTAGTGTACACGAGAATTTTAATGGGACAAGGATGAATGAATCGATTCAATTTGGTGCATGATTTAATTATTTAAAGAGAGTGCGCAAGTAATCCGCTTCTCGCGGCTACCGACGATCCCTTTTATCAGCTCGCTGTTATTTCTTTTCTTTGGTGTAGTATCTCTTTCAAAAATTAAACTCTAGGACTGCTTTTTAATCGGCAACTTTTCAGTGTGCATAAGCTTTACTTTTGTAAATAAAGACACTTTTTATAAATCAAGATCTTGAATGGTTCATTTTAAGTCCACGTGAATTTCAATAATTATATTAATTTATTCCAAAAAGCTGCAAAAGAGAATTCTCAATATTGCTGAAAGCTAATGAAATGAACTTATAAAAAATATTTTGTAAATGAATAATTTAGTGAACACTGGAAATGCAAAAAAGATTTTCTTCAACTCGTAGAAAACTTGCACTTTTTATTGCTTTACGTAAATATTCTTAATTATTAGTAATAACTTTATAAACTATAAATTAACTTTAATCACACTGTCGAATAAACACTTGCTAATCCATAATATATTTAACTAAGGAAAAAAATCTATCTTCGCCATTTATAAACAATAAAATAACAAAAACAAAATTTACACTAAAATTATACTCTTAGAACGCTAACTTTTTTAAACCTTTATACAATTTCTACGGCTAACGCAAAATACGCAACTGATTAGAAAAACTTTGCACACTTTTAGAAATTAAAATGAAAAGAACAATGGCCAAAGTAAACAATCGATCGCTGACGATTTACAAGCGAGTTTTTATTTTTTCAATTATACGAGCAGCAGCTCGACGGGATCATCGGACGAGTCGGCGAGGCGAAAACACGATCCTTTCCTAATAAACTACACAAGGCTTTCACGATTTAATGAACGACTTGCACGAATCTAATGCACGAATCTGTACTTTTTTTAATAAATTCATCGGGGCGAGTGAGGTCGGGGATTTGGGAGCATTTTTATCTTTAGTTTTATACATTCTTGGACGAGGCAAGAGCAGCAAAGAAATGGATTGAGAGACGAATCATTATATATATATTCTTTATATACGTACTCTGTGTATTTTTTCGTCGACGATTTGTGAGCGATACGATTCTATATATACGTGTTTATATATATATATGTATATATCTAAGGATCAATTTGTCGGTTGCAAAGGCTCGATACTTCACGCGCGCCTTCTACGAGTTACGATCGAGTCTGCGAAAGAAATCCTTAATTACTTATTTTTATTTTTAACACTTTACGTACATATTTTAATTCAGCAGTCTTTAGTTCCCCGATGGCTGCTCGGCGAATCAATTAATTTTATTATTTTTCTCATTTTTAGGCATTCCGCGAACGAGAGAATCTGCTTCCGTCGCTAGAGAAACTTTTGAACCGTGCTGTTCGCCTCACGTCCTAGACGTGTCAATCTTATCGTTGTCCTGTTTATAAAAAAACAGCAATTGTCAATTGAAGTTAGATAAAATCAGTTCCTAATGTCAATTTTTCAAATGTAATCAAAGGAACAGCAAGTTCAACAGCTCCTCGGGACGAAAGGATAGCGTCGTCGATTGTTGAAAGCCTCCAACTATTTTTAAAGCGTTTATCGTAGCATCTAGACAAATTTACAAGTAATCACGTAGATCGAGACACGTCGAGGAACACGCAAAAAATGACATGAGCCTGAGAACTCTCTGAATTTCTCCGCGGGAAAAGCTTCTAAAACAAAAAAAAAAGAAAACCGAAGACAAAAATCAACCTCGTACACTCGTAACTCAATCGGAACGCAAAATCACCCGAAGCGAGTCGATACTGCGACCGCAAAGAAAATTCTGCAGCTCGATCGCCGCGGCACACACATATATATATATATTTCGAGAAAGACAGAGAGTCGGAAAGTGGATAGTAGAGGAGAATAGAGCTAGACCGACGCTGTATACATAGAACATGTGGAACTCGAGCGGCCGCGAGATGATTATCATTTCATTTCCGCTGCGCGCCAGACCTCCTCGCCGCGATGCTCTATAGCCCCGTGGGTTCTATATACCTGTCTCTTTGTGTACGTGTATATCGTGAGCGTGTATACGTGTAAGGGTATCGCTTTTGTATTCTCGGGTTAGATTTGGCGCCGATCCGCGCGGACGCTACCGCGAGAGAACGATCGCGATCGCGCGACGGCCTCTCCTGCTACGTGTATTGTATGGTTCGTGTTCTTACCCCCGCGTGACGATCAATTCAGATTGGTTAGAGGAAGGGAGAAGCGGACGGGTACAGTAACTTTGAAACGAAAGACGAAGGGCCGACTTTTTCGACTGAAATTTCGGTTTTGAAAATTTTCGCAAATTGGACAGTTCGCCCGTTCCCTTCCTCGGAGAAAATCAGGTCGTCTGACTATATTGTACTGAAACCACTAGTACATAACGTATTTGTGAATGTTACGTGTGTTGCTTAGTCGCTGCAGTTGTCGCGCGCGAAAGGGGACAGGGCCACTTTTTACACTTGATAATGTTCCTGGTACGCAAGTAGAATTTCGGAAAGGAATGAATTTGAAAATATATTTTGAAAGTTTAATAAGTGTAACGAAGTGACCGTATCCGTTTCGCGGAGAACGCGCTGCTCGTTTTCTTTTTTTTTTTTTAACAAATGAACCTGCTCGCGCGCTGTGATCGTTATAATTGATTATTTTTATTAAGTTTTTGTTAATTTTTTGTTACTTGCTTTTGGCTACACTCCACTTCGTGTCTTTCTCGTACATGATTCAATAATTAAAGGTAATACGCATAATGTATCGTCGCATATTATAATGAACGTCCGTATATATACACACGTGAGTTTCACAAAAATATATAAAAGAGAGAGTGTCTATGTATACATGTATATGTATATATATGTACGATGTGTGTGCATATATATCTATGCCGCATATATACCGATATACAACCGATTTTTTCTTTTATACGCAAAATCGTGTGGAAAAGGGTGTCTTTGTCTTATCTTTAAATTTCATTTTTCCTCTTATTTATAATAATCGTTTGTATGTATAATATGTATATAGAACCTGTACAAAGTGCTTGATTGAGAGTCTTCATTTAGTCCTAGACAAGACACACGAGGTAAAGATTTTTCTTATATTTGGTAATTTTTTTCTTTTTTTTATTATTTTTCGCAGTCCAGCACGATCTTCTGCGCCTCGACGCGACGTACATCGCAGTACAGCTTCGTACGACACTCGTGCAATCTAACGCTCGTACATTTCTTTTATTTTACTTTTGCCTCCCGTGCCGCTTCTTAGCCTTTTGAAAGTCTTGCGTTTCTTTGCTCTCGTTTTATCGCTCGCTTTACGTATATATTTTTACTCTGTGGTATATTGTTTTTTGTCCCTCGCAACGAAAAGAAAAAAGAAATCGCCTTTCTTTTTTATTATCGTCTGTCTCTCTCTCTATCTCTCTCTCTCGCGAGAATCGTACGGTGTGAGGGCGACGTTTTTATCGGTTCCGCTTCGACGTCCCTCTTTTATTTTACTTTACCTCACCTCTCTTTGGGTTTTTATTTCGCAAGGGCTCGAGGGACGCCGTCGTCGTACGTTACTCTTCGCCAATCTCAATTCCGTGGCATTTGCTTCATCATTTTTTTTTTCAAACCTTCCGCGTAGCGCTATCAAATGTTGTACGTATTCCGAACAGACGAGTCATCTGAAATTTTTCGGTCGCTTAACGAGCACTTCATACGACATCGGCCTCCCTTTTCGCCGTCGATCTTTTATGTATTGTTTTTATACAGTTGTTCTCTCTGCTTTATTGCATAAATATTTAGCGTTCTTCACTTTTTTTTAGTTGGGCCATCGGCGTGGTCGCTTTATAATTCAGAGCACGAACTCGTGCTTATTTTTATCTTCTGCTTGCCTTACCTAAAGATGCGCTTATTTATAATATTTATATTATTTATATTTATATAACGAGTCGATCGTTTGCGCCTCGGAAAGCTCCCCCGAAGAATGATCGAACATCGCAGCGCCGCTCTCAAATCAATAACATCGCCGCGGGTTCGCGCGACTCGAGGCGTAAGCACCGAGTAAAAAAATGTATTAAAGGTTTTACGTGCGAAGCGTTGAATCGAGTCCCGATTTATCGGCTCTGACGCCCTCCTCGACACTTTGAAATTCAATTGTTTTAAAAAAGTCTTTTCAAAATGGTTATTTGCCTCGAGCACGTATACCTTTGGTATATACGCGCTGATTTACTACTCTACTCGCGCCTCCGTTTTCCGTCCTCGATATTTAACGTTAACTCTATAATTAAAGACTTTTAAATTTAGACTTTGAAGTCGTTACATCGCAGTAATCTGTGTAAAATGTGTTTATGTTACATGTAATATAAGAAATGTTCTCTCTTTATTTATAAAGACTATCTTTATATACCCTTTCTCTAAATTTCTGCTTACTCAGCGTTAAAACATTCTACCCACGGATTATACTCTATGTAGAGTTTATATATTCATGCAAAAATTTTGATTAATGCCTTCGCCTCGAGTGCGCCTCACCGCTCCCCCAACCCCGTGCCGGCTTTCAAAACCGTCGGCGAAACTTTCCGAGGCGCCCGAACGCGTCGGCATCCTTCTATTTTCCCCCGTTGCTTCTTCTCGTCGTCGCGTCGTCTTCTCGGGAGTCGACGGCGTCGAAAAGTTCGTGTACGAGTACGTATCCATACGTCGTTGAGCATATATGTGTAGCAGCCCTCGGAACCATCACGTGCGAGGAATCGTGCCGCGCGGAGTCCGCGCCCACGTCCACAGCCAGACGCAGCGCCGTTCGTCCACCCTCGCCAACGACTTCTCTCTCTCTCTCTCGCTTCGTCTCTTCTTCTCTCAAGTGACCTTTCGTCTCCAGCGTTTTTCTCTCTTCCCCCCTCCCCTCCTCTTTCTCTCTCCATCTGGTAAGTATATAAAACTAGTACGTGACGGGGATAGCGAAATAGTTGCGGCTCGAGAGCTCGGCAGAGTCGTCGTAAGGCGGCGACGAACGAAAGAGGTCGCAGGCGACTAAAGAGAAACCGAGTGAGTCTACTCCGAAACGAAGAGGCTGGGCGTATCCTGTCTTCTATTCCGTGTCCCTAGGCCCATCATTTTTTAGGCGGACGCTCGAGAGAAAGGCCGAGTGGCTGTGCGCGTCTCTTCGTCTGCTTCGTCTCCTTGCATCCCGCCGGCATTTCCGTTCCCGACCAGGGAGGCAGGGGGGACGAGCGTGCATTCGATGGGGTGGCAACGACGCGCGGTGGCGGCGGCGGCGGCACGATCTGTGCACCCGTCCTACGCGTGCGCGCCAGCTAGAGGCGCAGCAGGCTTAGATGTAGGAGTAAGGTCCGTCGGTGAGGGCGCTACACAGCAACAGTCAGGAGGCATCGTCTTTGCCTCGGGCTCCGCGGCTCGGCTTGTACTCGAGGCCCGGGTCGAATTGCATCAGCACAAAAACCTGAGGACCGTCAAAACCGTTGGCGAAGGTCAATCGAATCCCCTCGGGGATACTTCAGATTTATGATTATTATTATGGCCGTCGTCCTTACCTGGTCCGTCGGCAACAGCGTAAAGTCGTCCGGAGGATTCGTGATGACGTATCGCTTCGAGGATGCGTCGCACGACGAGCTTGTGTCACGAAATCTAAAACAACGATTGAGCTCACGTTAGTCTTGCTTCTAGCCTCGGTCGCCAAAAGGTTCACACACACATAGACACAGATTGATAGAGTCTTATTTCTGTTGTTCTTGGTTTATGTAGATAAAAAAAGAGCGAAAGCCGAAACTAAACAAATATTAGCTAAACTAAATACTATGCAGCAGCGAAACTAAACGCTAATCAGACATGGTGACAATAGACAGAGGACAGTAGACAGTAGACAAAGACAGAGAGACAGACAAAAAAGTTCAAAAATGATATTTTTTGGATGAAGAAACTTACTGCGCGTGATTCACACATTTCGTGACATTGCACTCGTGTTTTTTCTCTTTTTTTTTCTTTTTTTTTTGTCAAAAAAAATTCTTTCTCTTTATAGCCGCTCGTGTCGTGATGCAAAAAACGCAAAATGCAAAAGATGTGCGTCGAAAAATCGAAAAAAATCATAGAATAATTACAGACTTGCGACGTAAGAGGGACGATACATGGTGGCCGAGTACGAAAAACTTGGATAAAAATAGTAATTGTTCAAATTAAAGTGATAATAAACAGCACTTGTCATAATGAAATTATCAGTATAAGTAAAGAAAAGAGTACAGTAAAAATCAGAAACAATAAGTTATAAAGATTAAATAATAATATAGTATATAATAATCATAATAAAAGAGAGCGGGCCGGAGGCCCATTATTAAACGGTTGGGTAATCCAATAAATACCATCCAAGGAAAGAAAGTCCGATACCTGTACCTGTACAGACCAATGCACAGCATTCCGTACGACTTTAATGCCGCGACAAAGAGGTCGCCGTACTTGCCTCCCTCGCCATACTGGGCCAGCGGCCCGTCGTACAGCGATATCTGACCCACCCTGCACCTATCGCGATTCGCTAAGCTGTCCGGGGTACTGAAACAGAGGAGGCCCAAAATCAGCCGAGATCGTTGTGGCGCGTTTTTTTTTTTTTTTTTTTTTTTCATTCGTTCGAGTCGACTTACCTGTAACCACCCCTCAATCCAGCTCCTTCGGCTAAGATTAATTCGAGTTCCGGCGTCGCTCCGCCAGTGATCAAGGATCGTATGAGAGTCAGTGCGTTTTGGTTAAAGTACGTCTGGAAGGAGTGAAATCGAGATTAATTGCGGTGTTCGGGTCGATCGTTAATCGCCGCAATGATAGTTGAGTGTCAAGGTAAACGAACCGTCGACATGAGAGAATCGAGCACGCTGACGGCGAAGGCAGTGCCACAAGCGAACGGCTGTGTGAGGTAGAGCTCCGTGTCCGGGTCGTCGTCGTCGTCTTGGTCGAGAAACTGAACGTTGCTGTCGTTGACGAGCTCTGGAAAACGTCCGCGTTTATTTTACCGATTTAACTCCTATTTTACCCGTAGGTTCCGCTGGATTTTCATACCTGTTATCATCGGTACGTTTGCCCCGTAGACGGACCCTCTTCTTTGAAGCACAATAGGACTTCCGACTGAAAGTTAAATAAATGCTTTTAGACCAGTCGAAGAATCACGAGAAAATCGGAAGCTCCGTCGGATACGAAAGCGTTGTTTGCCCAGCCTTCGAGACTATAAATGCACTTTCTTCCCCTTCCGAGAAAGAGGAGAGAGCAAACTAACCTTGACTGAGAACACCGATCGTGTCGTCGAACGTCATTGCCTTGATGTTCAGGGACGCGAGGATGGCCTCCTTGTCGGCGAGGGTGGGGTCATCGTTGCTAGGCACTTTTGCCGACAGGATGCAACACATGTCGCACAGATTCACGTTGACGGCGCGCAAGTCCGCTCTGCTCAGCGGCGAGCCCTGAACAAATTTAGTTTACGAGTTAAGGCTCGAAGTTGGCCCGAGTATATATATGGATCTCTACCTTCGCGAGTTATAGTTTCAAATGACATTTCGCAATCTCTCGTTAATTAATTTTGAAATTAGTCCGGCGCGGCATTGATTATTGGACGGAGCGAGCGTCGATAATGCGTATATAATTGCCACTCGAGCGCTTAGCAGCCGCGGGAGCTTACTAATCAACGCATCGCAACCGCAATTCATTAGAGTCTCGGTAAGTTCTCGGGCGACAACAGCTCGAGCACTTACGTTCAAGACCGAGATCTTGGGCAGGTTCTGGAGCATCTTCCACTCGCGCCTAATGTAGTCCACGGATCCGACTATCACTACGTGTTTAAGCTCGTGGTAATGGAAATTGGAAGCCCGCAGCGGCATGACTAAGTTCCTCAGTCCGATGAGTGGGGAATCCGGACCTGCGAACAGGCAGACGACGACGTGGCCGTTGAGGACCGTCATGGCCGCCTGGTTGCGGTCCAGTATGCAGTCTTCGAGATTGCGGGCCGGGCTCCAGTGGAACATGCCCGTCGAGTCGTACTTCATCTCCGTCTTCTCGAAGTCGAAGTCCTTCGCCTGATCGTCGGCGATGCCGATCTGCAGGCCGCCGTTGTTGTTGACGTTCGAGCCACCGGAGGCGCGATTCGTCGGCCTGAAGAACGACGGGCAGAGGGCAAAATGACGCAAGAGCGTCGGCGCGTTAGTTATTACCAAGGGTACACTGATCGTTAGATGAATCTTGATTAAAAAATTTAACGGTCTATCGAGATGCGCTCATTGCCGGATTCATTAGTCTCTCATGAGTTGAGTCTTTCGCCTTGAGTTTGGACCGTTAAATTTTTTTCAAATCGGTGTCACATCAATTTTTCCAACTTGAAAGCATGGTTTTTTAGAATCTAAATCTAGTATTAGTAAAGTAAGTAGTACACTGGGAAAGAACAGAAGCCACTTTAATTTTAAAACAAAATTCTCGTATGTATAGTCTTTATTCAAGCAAATGCTACTTATTTTCTCCATTTATTTGCTAGTTTACTAAATGCTTTGCTTATATTCTTTCTCAGTGTGTAAATAAAGCTCAAATAGGAAAAATTTGTGTTTCAATTAACTTGTTTTATATTTGCAAGCGCTCACACAAACATTCAATATTCACACAATTACAAATTGGCGATCCTAATTCGCACTATTATTATTTAAATAGTGTCCTTTACATGAAGGACATGGATTCAAGCTTCGAATTCTAGTGCATTCATATTTAACGAATTAAAAAAAGTGTTAAATAAATATGTATGTATTTTTTTCAACTGTTATATGTAATCATAAAAAAAAATTAAATAAAAAGGTAATCAGTCTGACTCAAAACTGTATACATCATTATTTTTTAATAAATGCAATATTTTTATTATTATGAAAATTTAATATTTAAAAATAAGCACACCATTTTGGATATTAATGCTGACTTTTTAACATGACTAAAAATGTTCGATGTATATTAATGTCAATAGGTGAAATAGATATTTAGTTTAACTATAATTCATTCAAAAGAAAACTAGGCACTAAAAGCAAAAGCAACTATATCTACATAAAAATCAAAACTACATCAAACACTTATAAAAATAAAAGATATTTACAATTTTTCCACGATTTTAAAATCTTAAAACTGCTGTATGTAATGTCTAGTAAAAACTATCGCAGCTATATTCAAAAAGGAATTTCTCGATGTATAAACTACGCTTAATAATAAATCTCTGATAAAAAAAGTCTATTCTTAATGCAGTACATTAATTAATTAAAAAATAAGAAATGAAAACTAGGCAACCGGCATATTTAACGAAATGACAAATGAACAGTGAGCGTCTTTGTTTATCCTGTTCTCAAGAAAATTCTGATTAGAAGTACGAATTTCATCGCGTAATAAGCCAGAGCGAAGCGTACGCAGCTACTTGCTAATTAAGCATTAAACTTCGCGTCGACTCGGCAAAATTAATTCCTCGCGAGCTCGCGTAATTTCACAAAGTGCAAGAGGGAGAGGCTTGAGTACTGCAAGGTAAATCGCTCTCTCTCTCTCGATCTAATTCTCTACGGACATGCAGGCGCTTCCACACACAAAAGTATACATAATTAAATTAGTGAGAAAAAAAGAAAAAAAAAAGATTATTCGAAAATAAAAACTGAAGGTAGAACGGCGTTACAAGCGTACATGAGTTTTTTCACTTCATAGGCGAGATGGTAGCCAGCGTATGCGGACTCCTCTTGTTGCGATCTGTAAAATTAGAAGGTGAGCGTACGTTGGTTTTCACTCTTGCTTTGGAGCTCTTTAAAAAAAATAGTTTAATTGTTCCTTTGGGTATAATTTTGATCTACTCTTTTAGTTTGGTTTTAATGAGATGATGGAGAGTCGAAGTATGAGGATGAATTTTTGCCGATGCCAATATAGAAAAATTATTTCTAAATTTAAAAATTTCATGCAATTCTCTGTAACAAGGATAACGTGTAATTTGTAGAATAAGAAAACATCTTAATCAAAAAATTAATTATTTTCAACGCATAACAACTCTAAGTGTTACGAAATACAAGAGATAATCTCAACCAACTGATATACTTTTATAATACAGTGAAATTCAAAAGAAAGAGAACTCTCTTTTTATTATTTTATTCTGAATTCATGACTCTGTAATACGCGTGCAATTATTCTAAAGTTACCAAAATGTCAGAAGATGTTCTGATTATGGAGATTGATGAGATTTCAAAATTTCGAAACTTCCCTTGACTTAAAAAGGGCGTATGAAAACTGTTAGTTAATTATTTAACATTAATTCAGTGATTCAAAGAAGCGCGGCTTTTTAAAAATGATGAAACGTGACTGTCATTTAAATATTATTTCCATTCTGTTTTGATCGCGTGATCGTGAACCGATGTAGGATACAGAGTATGATAATAAAAAATTTAAAATAATGAATCGCGTGACGAGTGCCTTAAGTGATTATGCGAAAAATGCGTGATGGAGAAGAGCGGAGAGTCTTGGCGAAATGGCAGAACGAACAATAAGGACATTCCTTTATTTTGTATCCGACGGAGGTCGATCATTTATGTTTTAAAGCGAAAGTTTGAACGACACAAATTTTACAGCTAATTCTCCATTGTTGTGGTTCTTTCTACTCGAGTAAAATATTATTACGACTTTCCGTCCATTGCACCAGACTTATCCGCCTCCTTATGCGTGACAATACGATGTACGAAATACAAAAACATAACGGGTGAGATGAACAAAATTTGCAAACTGGTGAATGTTCTGATATTTCGTCGATGCGGTAAATGGAAAACACATTGATGCACTCCAGGTGTTGTATTTGTATAATACGTTTCCATGTATTCTCTCTTTCTCTTTCCCTTGCGATTTAAACGAAAGTTCGGACAAAACGAGAGATGCTCGGGAGGGGGAGATAAGGAAAGACGACAGAGAAGAGAGAAAGAGAGATCGTATTCCGGCGACACGAAACTCGCGTCTGGGGGTACCTCTGATTGTACGGCTGATTCGGACTCGACAAGCCGTCGCTGGCGTTCCTATTTACGTTCGGCTTCACCTTGTTGACCTGCTTCGTCGAGTTCATCGTCGTCATTCCCACGGAATTTCGGTGGTTCCGCATGGCTGCAACAGATTCGGACAAAGCACCGAAGCTTTAATGACCATCTGGCGATTTAGCCGAATGAAGGCGTTGTGTAACGGGCGATTCGAGATAAAGGGAGTGTCGCGAAACTTTTAACGATGTTTGTCAGATAAATTATATGACAAAAATTTTATTAATATTTACGTGTTAAATTATTAATAAAATTTTAATAATTTTGAAGATTTGAATAATTTTATTTGATATTCGCAAATGGGAAACGAAAAACTTTTTTTTTCTAAATAAAAATTTCATTTATTTACACGAAAATTTTATACTTTTTGAGTTAATTTATAAAAAAAATGAATTGAGAATACCTCAAAAACTCATAAGGCTCAACTTTATTTTAAAATTAAGTGTATATTTTTATGCGCAGTACGAAATCTTTTAAAACTTACCGTTCGGATCATCTCGATCGCGACTGATCTCACCTAAAACGTAACACATAAATTAGCAGAGTTCTTTAAAAACAATACACCGAATACTAAAAAAGAAGAGAATAAATAATGAATAATATAAAAAGTTTAAAGTTCACAGTTTTACTTTGACAATTTGCTCTGTACGTGGCAAAAACTCCCCCCGTACTGCGCAATGCTTCATAGAAAGTGCTTTTCTCTATCGTGTTTGTATGAATGCTAGTGTGAATGTGAATTTTGCTTCCACCTGCAGCCTCCCATGCTTACAGGTCCTCTCGCAATGCATTCGCCTCTGTACGACGATGTACTGTGTACTTAATTTACCAGTTAGTCAAGTTTCTTCGTTAAAAAAGAGTTGTTACCATTAATCGATATGAATTGAATAAGATTGATATCCGTTAGTATGAAATAGTTTATAAAAAAATCGAAATAATTTTTAATTTGATTTGAAATTGTTCTATTAGAAATTGAAATTAATCGTGTAATTGATATCACGAAATTTTAGAATGATTATAAAATGTTTCATTTTTTATAATTTTCTTGCGATTCGTATTAATGATAACATTCTTTTAGGATAAAACCGAAATATTTTACATAAGAAAAATTAAAAGCCCTTTGTGTGTATAAAATATTTAAAAGTATTGGTAAAAAATATATATTTAATCTACTTGCTTATACGGTGTGAATTGTCTTTTTTATTTTAAAATAAATGGAGCATGCGACAGTTCGGGGAAAATTAATTTTTATTATTTTCTAGAAATAAGAAGATTTAACGTACTAAAAATTTTATTAAATTTATACTTACGAATTAGATAAGAAAAAGAATTTTTTAAATATACTAACGATAGCTTACACAAATAAATACTAATTTGTATAGTTTTCCTAATTAAAACAATAAGTGTTACTAATTTTACGAATGAAAACACTAGAAACTATATTATGCTAATAATTAATGAATGAAGAACAACTGACAGTACAGTAAGTATTAAGATAAAAAAAAAAATTGCTAATGACAATACGTAAAAACAATGATGATGATTAAGAAGTGGATTGATGATTGAAAATTATTGTTGGAGTAAGTGAATGAGTTAGTGAATGAGTTTAAGCAAAACTTGCCGCGGTGTGAAAAAAACTTTGAACACTTTTTGAAATTTTTATATTTTTCCAATAAATTCTACTCAAATGCATCGTTCAAACATAATTAATCATTCAATGATTTTGAGTCACGTCAGCTTTATGTACACGAAGTTTAATCAAACTTGTTAAAAGAACGAGTGATTGACTTTCGAAATTGTTAAAATGAACGAGCAAATAGAGTAGCAAAAAGCTTCTTTGAAGCGCAATCCAAAAACTCGATTTCTTTAATTAAGCAGTCCATTTATTATTATTTCATTAAACTCGCAGTGATGAAACAAAGTCTTAAAAATTAGTTTCTCACCAGCTGTTAGTTTACGATTCTAATAATAAATGGAGAAAAATAAAAGCGTTGTTAGAAGGTAGTAACTCTGATCACTGTTAAAACGAAAAAAAAAAAGGCGTAGACGTGTGCCTTCGGCGAAATTAAAAACATTAGTGCTGCATCAAAATTGCAGGAGAAAGATAGATATATAGACAGAGAAAGAGATTGCGAGACTGTAGCTTCGGTTTGACTGAGGTGTAACTGTACCTCTCACGTGAACCATCTTGGGCAGTTCTGGCGGGGTGAATGTGGGGGGAGGATGGTGGTCGTCTGTAACAAATTACTACACATGTTAGCTACCCTAACTAAATCACCTATTGCCTAGAACACACTAAATCCGCTACTCAATACATTAAATCGGATCTAAGAATTTCGGCTAGTCCGCTACTCGATTAACTACGTAAGCGAAGTCTTCCAATGTTCTCTTCGAGTTAAAGCTGCTCGTCAACGTTGCATTTCAATGCAATGCGCGTTCAGTCGCGGTTCATTAGATATCGGAAGAGTTCGCTGTTCCAATAATAGATAATATAAAAAATCTACACATAAATCTAGGTACTGCAATATTAAAAAATCTATAGAGCTTGGCGTTCGTTTACTATGTATCGTGCCATTGCGGAGCATCGCTTTCGCTGTATGAAAAAAATGTTATTTCCAAGACAAATATTTACCTCGATTTTTCTCTTTATAATAAAAGCATTCCAACGGCACGATATATGTATATATATATATATATATCTTTCATAAAGCGCTGAACTATTTTCCCAGCTATCTACGTCAGATATTTATATTGTGTATGAGCATGCAGCGTGCACATATTGAGACGGTTATCGATCGGATTCCACAAAAATTGAAAAGCTCGTCGGCGCCGCGAGGAAAAAAAAAGGCAAGATTTTCAGATAATCGAAGCTTTTCGCATTGCTTTTCAACGTTCGTCCGCTCGACAAACGCTCTTACCAGGCGGATGGTGTCTTTGTGCCGTGAACCATAATAAATGTCTCAGTTGCAACTATTAAAAATGGTGTATTTGCAGTACACGCGTGATAAACATTATTCGTCTTTCAACAATATAATCAGGTACCATGTGCGCGTTATTTTTAAAATTCATTATCTACTGCATTCGAAAAGGTCGACTGTGGTACGTTGCGCAAGTACAATAATAACAAGTGTGGTATTAACGTCATGCACGGAATACGTGCGTAAGCGATTTTGGAGACAATTTACAATGATTGGAGGTAGATTTTTTTTTCTTCACATTCTAGAGAAAATAAAAAATAGTGCAGAAAGACGTAGAATAGAAGATGGAGAAGTAGACAAGTTCAAGAGAAGAGAGCAATAAGTAAGAAACCGCGTAAATTGAATGTATACGTATACATTTTTGCATTTATGGCACATATAAGTAATCTGCGTGTCTTAATCGCCAGCGTGAAAGGAGAAAGAGAAAATAAGTCGCTGATGTGGACCGAAAATAAACTTGTTTATGCAACAATTAGGTTCGAAATCGTTCCGCATCTCTTTGCCGCGGGGCTCGATATATCTCTGTATATAACAAACAAACATTGAGTGCGAGTCGTTGCAATTGAAGTCGTCGGAATTGCGCGCGTACGCTCGGGGAGAACTTTGCGCATTTTCCTGGGCTAAAAAAAAAGTAAGCGCCTTCTGTTATTACTGGCATGTGGTCGTTACGCATAACTTTCGTGAAGCGAGGGTGAACGACGAAAAACGCAAATTGACGCAACAGTATGTATATTAAATGAGATTAAGTTAAGTTCTGGAGATGATCGATAGTCGGTTCCCTTGCTTGAAACTGCTTACTTTTTAGACGTGGCGAAAGCATTGGAATGGTAGCAATAGTAATGGTGATTGAAATTTTGGAGAGCACGATGAAAACTTTACGTATATTATTAACAAAAAGCTTAAAAGTGGTAACGGGAAAGCATGAAGAGTGTAACAAAAGAACGAAAATGAAAGAAAGCTTGAATGTACTCCGCGTTGCAATAATGTAGAAAGAAGCGCTTTGTAAAATGATATATTTGCTGCCTAGCTGTGTAAAATGATTCGCCACCGTCGTATATACGATGAAACATAAAGTAGCGTGGCACTCTTAAATTACAACTGCGGCGATTGCACGAATAATTATACTGTTGTGATCCTACGGCCTATTCTCATAGCGTTAATGTATATATATGCGAGGCGCCGAGGTTTATTATAATATAGCTCTGGTATCTCAATAATATATATGCGCGAGCACTGCTTGTACAGTAATTGTTCTATCGTGTCTTAATAGTAGACGAATTAACATTACAAATTGTACATATATACGTTAGTTATTTGTTATATATATGTGTAAATATATATAATATATAATATACCCTCCACAATCAATTTGCGGACTTACTTGCGTACGAGAAGTCGTCACCTGTGTATGAAGAAGTTGAGTACACGTAGAGTGCGAATAGAGAACAGTGACAGAGACACACAGACACATAGAGAAAGTTAGTTTCAGTATATTACATTACATTTTCGATGTCTGTGTGTAAATTATGTTTGTGGACGTGTACATGTGGTACGATCGAGTGTGTATGCATTAATGTACAATTTAATGTTATTATTAGCGACAGGTGGTACTTTGATTACCGGTACTCCGTCGTCTATCTATATTATGTGAATATGATGTATGAATGGAGTAAAATGCAAATGAACATGTATTTAATATATTAGGATATGCCTTTAATTGAACAAGTATTACTGTTTTTCTGTATTCGAAAATAGGACAGTAAGAGAAACTATAGTAAAGTACAGTTGTATGTGAATTTGAAGCAACAAATTTTAAATCGCGAAAGTTCTGAATAATATAACGAGGAATCCTAAAAGATTTATAAAACTTCTTTAGATATATTAAAAAAAAATATTTCTTTGTCGGTAAAAAATTACTTTCCTTTAGCAAAGTCGATTTTTTATTTTAATATTCAAATCAAAAGTAGTTTTGGGTATAAGAAACATACCATTGTACTTATTGAGTTTAAAAGGAGAAAGTGGAGAAAAGTAAAAGGATTTTATAAGAATTCATGTAACGGAATCATTCTTCACATTTTTTTAATATCATAGACAGAGGATAAGGAGTGTTAATATACTTTGTCATACAAGAAATACAAAGAAAAACATTTATGAATTCCTTAAGGACTAAATCTAAGTAAGGTAATACATTTATATCTATGCAAATGCGGTTATCGTATATATTATTTCATATATATAAATTTATATATACACGTAAAAAAAACTAGAAACATAATTTTCATATATAAATAAATTTTTCGTTAAAGTTAAACATCGATGCAAGATTTAATGAACAGAACACGTATACACGAATAAGGAATTGTTTATTCATTTACAGCATCTCAGGAACATGAACTTTGGTTTATCAGTTCCACTTTACCAACAGCAACCATTGAAAACACTTACAAACTTTTTTTATATGGATATAAAAAAACTACATTCCTTACGACATTGAATATAAAGTTAAAACAAAGTCACGTAATGTATATCGTAAGTTGCAGATAACCAGGTAACACCACATTGATGATAGGCTTTCAAACACTAATGTATCGGGTAGTCTACTTTGGGTTTTATTGGAAATTATGATTCTGAATAATTTATCAATGCAAACAATATTTATAAGAATTATTAAAATTAAAAAAAAATAAGTTTATTATTTAGATAATTTGCACTGATAATTAGGAATGGACAATTTTTTTTAAATCCCTTCATTTTAATATCCTTTTTTTGGCTTTTAGACGAATTTTCAACCATTTAATTCAGATGTAACTTGTAACAAGGGCAAAAGTTATCGTTCTTACGTGTTTGTGTGTATTAATTAAATGTATGAGAGTAATCAGATTGGAGTTACAGAAAATTTTATAAGACTTTTAGTTTTTGCACTTACCACCTAGAAAGAGAGAAGCTGTAATACGAAATATCTTTTAAATGCCTTTTTCTGTAACTCTATTCTGAGTTGTATAATAATTAACGTCGTTTAAGAAAAAGTAGATTCCAATATATTTAACTTTGAGTCTAATTTTGAATCAAATATTTAAATTTAAAAAATGTTCTTAATATTACATGTTTCCAAATCTGACATTAATACCTTGAATCTACCTAATCTTAAAAGAACATTAATAATTATAAGATTAATTATAATTTAATTAAAAACGACAATTATGAAAAGGACATAAATCGGAATAGATTTCGGATGTCAATCATAGGTACTTGTCGTGATGAACGGAGGTTTAGAGGAGATGAAAATGATTGGGTTCATTTTCTTACTTGTCCGAGGGGAGTTTGGTCTTCGATAAAAGTTTTCTTTTTCATATATACATACGGTATGTACATGTATGATATCATGAATTAATGATTTCCTATCAATATATTTTGTTTAATAATGAATAATCATAATACAAATTGCTGCCCCTCATATAATTAATGAAAGTGGAAAACTAAAAAAATTACGCCCAAAAATTTGTCTGCATTTATTTTTTTCTATCTCGATGTTGACCTGATGAATGAGTATATTTATTTTTGAAGCTTTTTTAAAATCATTAACTAAATCCTTTTCTTTATTTTAATTATTTAGAATCCAAATGAATGTATTAAATTAAATTTCATAGTTCAGAGATTATTCTTATCTTATAGGTGATTATGTTTCATATCAGTGTAACATGTAAATACATATTTTTCTACGTTTTTTAGCACTATTGAGCTTTCTATTTATGTACACGATGTGTATATGCAGACATAAATCTTTAATTTTGTACCATCAATATACTAAACGTTGCTTTAACATTTTTGTGCACGTGAAGCAGCATATAAATTATTGTCCATTAAAGCATTTGACTTCTGATATCAGAATTTTATATTTACAGAGATTATCGTGAAAGGCAAATAACTAGTAAGTAATTGCTAGTTACATCAAATAATTCCTTCCACTTTCGTGTTTCACAGATATTCCGATCAATCAAAAGAGACGTTTTTTTCTAAAATGCATTAAAGAAAAGTTCTACAACACCCCTGGACATGTCAGTACCTAAGTTGTATTAATGATCGAAGACCAAGTTTGACTCGATTATTCGGACAAGTCTGATGATACATGTTAATGATAATTGAATATAGGTGAGACAATCTACTCTCAGGGGAATACGTACTTGCTCTTCCAACCATTTGAACAGCCCGCACGCCTTTCCGGAATGTGGCCACTGCCCGAAGGGAGAAGAGAACCATAGCTGTTAGTCTTGACATCAAACTCAAGTCGACCCAGATGCAAGGGCCAACGCAAGGAATCTGGGTGTATTAACTTTTCAAGGGACTTGGTCACATATGTCTGATCTCGGTCGACGCGTTAATTTAATTGTTGCATTTTACGAATTATGATTGAATTATGATTGAGTTACGTTAAATTCAGATAAATTTATATCAATTTCGGTCGTCATTGGTTTAACAGTTCATTCCAATACTTAATGTAATATACTTGTTTACAACTTAATTTTATGTATGGTAGTTAATCCCTGACCAGGGAACCTTGATAAACTTAATAAATTTGGACAATCTGTAACGGTTACCGCAGATTGTCGAAGTAAACAGCTCGCAGCTCTTCGAATCGCAATGCGTATTCAAGTGTGATGATTAGTAGTTCCCCCACGGGAGTGAGCGGAGCGCGAAGCGTCGATGGCGATCAACTATTATCAAACTGGGGTTTGTGGAAGGAGGCATTGACATAATCAACAGAGCTCGCAGGTCACAGTTAATACCAGCCGATTCGGCAAAATTATTAAAGGCGAATTCAGGGCGGCTGGTGAAGGCACAGGCGTTATTACTTCAACATACGCACACTCGCACACATACACGTTGACGCGCGAGCAGGGATAAATTGCGGATGTCTGATTTGTGTCGAATGCCTAAATTCAACAATGCTGACGTACGTAATGATGAATTCGACATAATGAAGGTGAATGGAATGTACAAATTATTGAAGGGACTGAAGAGGATATTCGATCCCTTTAAGTACACATATATATATTTACGAACGTATTGGCAGATTCAAATGCGCAGAATTGGCTGTAGAAAATAGTCAAATTTGATAAAACCCTATTGAATATTAGCCATCTCTGATAATAGCCGATAAATTATATGTATAGAGAACTTTTCGTATACCTTTAATAAATACGTGTGTGAATGTGTGTACATTGTGTTATGTAAATAATAAGACGAGATATTCAAAAAACATTTATAAAAGATTTTTACAAATTTTCATTTATTAAGAAATGCTTTTTGATTACTCTTACCCAAATGATGACTGAATAAGCTCACAAGATCATGTCATGGTCTTTCATAATGCGAGTAAACCCTGGGCATCAATCGAAACATTGCACAATTATTCCGCACAAGTTGTACACATCGCAGATTATTTATACCTTGGGCTAATTAATCAGCCTGCGATTATTCATATCAATCAATTAGCCCGCGCGCGAATTGGGTCATTTTCAGTACTCGATATAGAGGCAACGTTTCGTCGCAACGTACGAGGAGTTTGTATCAGCTCAATCGCAAAAATCCAACCTGTAAAATTGCGAAGCTATCGAACCTACTGTGGAACTGATACTAAACCCGGGGACCGATTTCTGTGGAAACGAACGAGATTATACATGCTCACGGACAACCCAAAAGGCAAAAACTGACTTTTCAAAGTGACGTCGCCACATCGATCTTTAAAAATTTCTTTGAAAAGTCGGCTTTTACTCCTGAAAATGTAATAGTTCAATAACGTGATTATTATTGCAGCAATGCGCATTAACATCAGCAACAACGCGTCATGTAATTCGTATAAAGACCAATTTTTACACAGCAGCCATAGAAAGTACGTCATTTTGCAGAACTATGTCTGAACAAAATATTTATATTTTTACGCAAGCTTAACGAAAAAACTATGGTTTAATAACTTAAGATTGTGCTTATAACAAATTTTGTCCACTTAAAAGCCACATTTGATAATAATTTTAAATAACGAATGAAATAACACATAATTACCACTGATACAAAGAATTCCAACAATTGGAATTTAAAAGACGAAAAGACATAATTTTCACGAATATCCAACATCTTAAGACACAATTACTTTAATACGGTACATTATAATTATCGTGCGTAAATAGAAAGATGCAATAAAATTTTGTATTGCAAAAGCTGTTGCACAGCGATATTCGGTCATTTTTCTATGTTCTCGAAGTATACGAGAATTCGAAATATGTGAAAAATTTTACGAAAAAAGGTGTTAAAATATAAAAAAAAAATATGCCAATTGATTAAAAAAAGAGTGTTTTTTGCTTGCCTGATCATATATGTATATAAAAATAAAACATCGATTCCGGGAAATAATAATTTTTAAAGCGACGTTAATGCTGCATCGTGGCGATAGCCAAAAGCTCTCAACGTTTTACAACTTCAACGAAAAAGCTTTTTTAAAGATAACATTGTGTGTTTACATTTGTTACACAGGATTTGGATCTATATTTATGTATAAGTATAATTAATTAAAATTATTGCAATCCAATCAATAAGTAGTTTTCACTATTTATTTGAAAATTACTTGAAAAACTACTTATAATTACGAACATTAAAGATAAGTTAATTATAAAGATTCTGAAAGCTCTTCTAGTGAGTTTTACATTCTACAATTACCCACAATCTTTAACATTTCGTCAATAATACTTTTAAGAAGTAGAGTTGTAAAGTATATATGATAGGCAGATTTATATTTTTTTTTTAAAATGAACGTTTCATCCGTATTTTTCCTTCAAAACCTTCACAAAAACTGTTGAATTTAAAAAACAATTTAAAAAATTGTTTGTACTATTGAAATAAATTTTTTTAAATTACATTTTTGTCCATTTTATTAATATATCTATGCCTATGTGTAAAAGTGGAAAAGAAAATGTTGTATATAAAGAAGAGTCAGTGGACGGTGTAAGAAAACAGAAAACGGAAAAAGAGCGTACCGTCGAGGTATCTCTGGAAGAGACTCGGCTTGACCATACCGGACTGCATCATCATCATCCCCACATCTGTAAAAATTCAGCGATGAGCTAAAGCGTTTTATTTCAAGACTTACTTACGCAACCTGAATAAAAAAGGCAACTTTTTGGTTCAAAAACACGTAGATCAATTATACGTCAATCTAAACCACTTATTCATTTAAATAACTTAAAGATTTAAACTCAACATTAGCTTATGCGTATGATGCTACTTGAATAAAATTTTAATCGGCATTTACACCGCAAGTGAAAAAAGTTTATTAATTTTGCTCCGTACCGAAGTTACATGTACATTTCCTTCCCTGAAAAATCAAAAAATCTTGAACCGATATAATATTGTCATGATGATGCAATATGTAACATCAGATAGTAGAACAGAAAAAAAAGACAGAAAAGGAACAGTGTGTAATTTGAGAGAGTAGAGTCGCCGCCGTGAACGTCGAAGAGAGAGCTTTCGCTGCTATCTAGAACTAGTCTTCTTTTCCTTCTCTACCTACAACAAGAGAAGCATACTAGCGCTGCTTGTATTTTCCTTTCTCCGACGTCCTATACATACTGTGACGTAACAATACATGCACTGGCAGTCTCTGTGCAGAGAAGTCAGCTGCTTTCGGCCAAAGTCCAAGTTAGACGGCGTGTGAAATGGCGAGAGAGATATCGGTGAGGGTATAATAATTCTCGGCACGCAGCGCACACTGGGAGTGGACTAAAATTGAAAACGGGTTTGGGGAAGGGGGTAGAACTGAGGGGCAGTTGGGTAGTTGAAAAACGTGCACAATTGATCACTCCTGGGTTATCGTCACGTCTCGTGCAAGGTGCTGCTGGCGTTCGGTATTGCTGTCTTGCCTTATTATGCTACATTCCGTGTCGATGGCTAATCAAATCCAATTGATCTTCAGATTTACTATTTTCTTTATTACTTTCTTTCACGCGATTGATGAAAGGAAGACTTATATTTTATTATAATATTTACAAGACTATTGTTATATTACGTCTAAAGAGTCATTTAATCATCTAAGCAAATTTTTAATTGATAATGTAAATTTCTGATCAGGGGGAATAATTGCAAAATTGTATATACTTAATACCACGGCTGCATGGTAATGTATCGATAAACAAATATTTGTTCAGAACGAATTACTAATTGAGTACAGATTATTATTACGGTTAATTAAATAAAGTATCATTATATATCACAACAATATTTGCCAATTCAAAAAGTTAAATTTTTTTCTAAACAGTTACCTACACCATCTTCCTTTCATAAGCGTGATACTAAATCTGAATTATTCAACGTTACGTCATTTTGAAATATATATTCACAAATGTCTAAAAATATTAAGAAGTCCGTTTTTGTAGTATGTATATAGTAAAAAAATTTAGCAAACCGCTTAATTTTATGTTTGCCCAGGGTTTATGTACTGTTCATGGAAATTGTTGAGTGATGTGTGTGAGTCATGTAGATTGATTGATTAAACATGAAATGCCACTGTTTTTTTTAAATTCTCTTATATGTTCTAAACGTTTTGAATTGTCTTATCTTCTTTGAAGTGATACACAAAATGTCATTCGCTGGTATCACCATTGTATGAAAAAAATTATTTCCGACTAATAACACGCTGATCGCTGAAACGTAAATGGGTAGTTAAATAAAAAAAAAAAAAAAGTAGTAGAAAAGAAGCGCAGCGATTGTTTTCGTGAAATATTGCCACGAATAACGCAAGTCTTTCGTAGAGAGACAAGAGCTTGTTAAGAGATTGAAAAAATCAGAGAGATCGCTTGTACGTTCTATGACGAATTGAGCTTAGAAACGTAGAGAGAATAGTGAAAGAGAAAAAAAGTAGAGATAAAAAGGTAAAAAGAAATTTGTTTGTGCTTGAAGCTAACCGACTCGCAAAATCAGTCGTTATCGAAAATTTTTCATGTCGAAAAATAGGCAAGAGAAAAAGGAGAAGAAAGAAAAGGAAGAAGAGTAAATGTACGTTAAAGATAGTGATAATAAAATTAAAAAAAAGAACTGATATGGTGCCACATTTTTATATATTTATTATTCTTTTTTCAATTTTTTATAAAAAATGAAATTATTGAAAAATAATTTTTAAAAAAATATTCCATTATATTGAAGTATTAGATTTAACACACTTTTTTATACAGTAAGAGTAAGTTAAGAGTGTAAATAGCTGTTTAGAAATGCAGCCATATCTTTGAAGGTAAAATTTTTTTCACGAGCTGTCTTGTCAATGACAGCTGGCTTGTAGCGATGTCAATCGCACTGCCACTGAAGTCACTTTGATGCCAAGGAGTAGAGATAGAGACGGGGATTAAAAGTCAGTCGCAAGACTGACAGCTATTTCATGCATGCAAGGCGATGAAAGTCGAAGAGAAGAGGAGAAGAGAGAGAGAGAGAGAGAGAGAGAGAGGAGAAATACGTGAGTCACTAGAGTGCAGGCTAGTTTTTTAAATTCCTTATCAGAAAATTAGAAAATAAAATAAAAAGGGCATTGGTCAGGTGGGCATGCGCCAGCTGACTGAAACTCTAGAATTTCAATAAAAATGTAACAAAATTTCTTGGAGCAAGTAGATCGAATTAAGTAAATGTATGTTACAAATTTAGAATCTGCTTTATTATTAGCCTTATCTTATTGTTCATTAAATCCAACGAACGAGTGCTCCAAAAATTTTATACATTTTGTTAAAGGCAGAATTCGTGGGCAAAAAAAGGTCAATGGGGCGCACTCTTTAAAAGTGTTGCATATTTATTATCAACGACGTTTCGTTTTTGGCGAATTGAAGAGTTTTATTTTTATCAGATTGGATTTTGAAAGCCAGAATGTGCATTGAGAATTAAGAGAGGCAATTAGAAATACAAGAGAAAACGAAACGTCATCTGGATAGTTGCATTCCTGTGTTTATCTTCTAACTCGAGTGTTGGCCAAAAAGAGAAATACAGTGTTCAAAATAGAGAGAAAAAAAAAAGAAAAATATTGCAATGGGTAAATAAGGGCAAAGGGTTGAATGCAGAGCGCTTCATCGCCATCATCATAATCATCATGTAAATCGCCAAACCATCGCCATGAGAAATGCAAAGTAATTTATAATAATTCATAATAAAACGGACAGAAGAAAAACTCTTATACAAGGTGAGCAGAAAAGGTCGCAAACTGCAAATGGTGTCTTTAATAAGTAAAAAAGAGCAAGATAGAGCGAGAAAAAGGAGGTAGAGAGAAAGAGAAAAAAGAGCGAAAGAGCAAAAAGTTAAAATTGAATAAAGAAAAAAAAGATCGCTACGAACGAGCGGGCTCGGGTAACAAGAAAGAGACAGCGGCACTAAAAAATATGAAATAATTAGCATTTTCGTTGCAGCCAACTTGAACGTCGGACCGTATACACGTGAGAATTGAAAAATAAAAGTCATATAGGCCGCAGCAAGAAAGTATAAATGAGAGCAGCGAGTCTTCAGAGAAAAATAAACGGTATACAGTACAGTTTAAGAGAAGGAAGTATGAAAAAGTTTAGTAGAAAAAAGTTTTAGAGAGAGAGAGAGACAGAAACAGACAGGGTAGACAGATTAAGAAGTATAAAAGAAAAAGAGTTCAAGCGAGCGAGTGAGAGACGTTACCTAGGTCCCGGCCCCAGGAGCGCTGCTGCTGCCCCACTAGATCAATATATCACAATAATTTTGTCACAACCATGTCACTTTTAGTCATTTGTCGCTATTATTTTTTTCGATTTTTCTCTTTTTTTTATTGCGATTTCTGCTATCAATTCAGTACAAATCAGGGTAACTAGACTGGGTCATTTCACTAAAGCTAGATTTTCTAGTTCTCTTTAATTTCAACTAAAGGATTTATTTAATATCGACAATTTTCATTTTTTTATAACTGGATACATTTGCGAGTCATACGTCATCTCCATTTTTCAAATAGACAATTTACTTCCATTTTACGCTGTTTATATAATTTCTTTTACGAACATCACGTATCACTTGCAATATATATATATATTTCAAGAAAAAAAAAATCTTTTTACCGCGTCGTACACGAGCTAATTTCCGTTGGGACTTGGGTGTCGTAAAAAAATTAATTATTATTTTCAGAACTCAATTAAATTTTTTTTTAGAGATTTTGGTTAGTATCATTAGTAAATATAGCTGGAAAGACTTACAGTTTTTGCATTTGCATTTCTTGATCAGAGTTTCGTCCTTGATGTCTTCATGGCAAGCTTTACAGTAGAACCACGCTCTAAAACGACACAATTACACCAACTTGTAATAAACCACTTACTATACAGTTGTTAAAACACTTGCACCACAATTTGAGATTTGAAAAAAACGTGTCTGCATATAAAGATAGCTTAATTTGTGATTTTGTAATTTTACAGTTTCACCGTGAAAGATGAAGACTCACCGTTTCACTTCATCGGCCGACTGAGCAATGAAGAATCCCTGAGTGTTAGCAGCGATCTTGGCACCACGTGGATTTATCGAGATCTTACTGTCGCCGCCGCCTTCCCCCTTGATCTCAATTGCCAGTAGCAGCAGCTTTAGTTTTGTGAAGCACAACCTAGAGCAAATTTACATCGTAATATCGTCGTCTACGGCGCGCTCTATAGTTTGTATTCATTCATGAGAAATGAAGTTGTGAAATTATGCGATTATACAAAAAAAGACAAGACTATTTATACGTGATAAATATACTTATTTAGTGTAAATTTCAGATAGCCAGTGCATAAAAATCAGAAAATTTTTCAGTTTTATTATTTTTAAAATCAAAATGATACACTTGGCAATTTAACTATTTATTTGAAAAATTCTGTTACTTCTGATTTTTCTGATTTTTTTAACAAGATCACATTATTTTAATAATAAAATAAAGTGGTGGAATTTAATTTCATTGCATATACTTTAAATATTAACAAAAATTTTAAAAATACTTATATTTCAACCACTTTATTCGTTTCTAGGTGAATTTGCTTTGATGTAGAAAGGATTACTGGTTGAAAAAATAGGATAAATGTCCGGAATAATCGCGCGTATATTTTATTTTTTAATTTCTAAAAATTTTGATATAATATTATAATATTTGAAAAAACAGTACATTTTGTGACTGCTGATGTTTATTTCTTTAAAAAACGCGTTTTTATTCGGACATGTACTCTAAAGCATATAATTATCGACGGTGCATCGAAGAAACTGAAATGCAGAATACTAAAAATTACATGATTCAAATTATATACAACAATCAATTACACACTACAGCATCTACTTATATAGCTAATAAATTTATTTAACTGCAACGTAATAATAATTGTTTTGCTGTTATTTAATTACAAATATTAAGCGGAAATGTTTTAGGTGCGATTTTAATCAATTCAATATTGATATATGCATAATATAAGATAATAAGCTTGAGATATACATTGACTGATTATCTGTGGCTTTTGAGAAATCTCAATGAACTGAGTAAACTATAAAAGCGGATGTTTGTAATCGTAATGATTAAAACCTCGATGCACTTTCGACTCATAACGTAACACTGAATATTCAAGCAAAATTGATGATACATAATGACAATATTCACATGAAATCGTTCTTGATGCGCAAAGGCTTAACGAAAACAATATAGTAGATATCGGTATTTTAAATTTTTACAATGTTTTTAATATGTTACTCATTAAAAGAATTGTTGGCAATTAATTAATCTGACAAAACTTCCATAAAAGTTATTCAGTATTAGTTTAAAATTTAATTTAATTTTCGTATAAATAAGAAATTGAAGTATTAAAATACCGAAATGAAAGTAAGATAAAACTGATAGAACATTCATATTACAGTACAAATGAACACACATGCGTGCAACTACTTGCAAGACCTGTACACGCTCTAAAAACTATATTATTCTAATCTCCTACCATACTACGGGGAAGATTAAAAAACATTAAGAAAAAAGTTAAGGTATAGTTAAAGTACAATATAGTTTGGTTTATTTGAAGGACTGTTAACTAAGTCTAATAACGTAATAGTAAATAATGATAACACATTAGTAATGAAGTTAATAAAAATAATAATGTAATAATAATAATAAAAAAAGTGTTCTAAACAATTGCCAGTATACAGCATATAGACGCTTCCTCTATAAGGAAGTATTAGTATGTAATATAAAGTAGTAAATAGTATATTTATAATAAAAACTAATTTCTACGTAGAAGGGCTAAACCCTAAATGTTAGTAAACTCCCACACACGCAAACAGTAGAATAGTGGCAATGTTGAAGTAACAGTAAGATAAGAAAAAAATGTAGTTTATCGGTTATTTACAGATAGAAATGAGAAAGATTTGTGCAAGGGTAAGTTTTTATAAAAAAAAAAACAAGTTATTACAATTATTCAAAGTATTTGTTCATTTATTTTTTAAATAAAATTTATAAAAACTCAGAAAAATATTAAGAAATCAAAATATATTGTTGTTTTAATGTAAAAAAAAACAAATAAATACTATTTACAACAGAAAATACATTTTAAACTATAAAAAGTCGCGTGAGAAACGGAAAAAGTGCTGGTAAACGTGAAAACGTAATTGAGAAGGTGCAGCGAGATGCAATAAGAAATATAAATATGGTGAAGGGAACTGTGAAAATTACTAATTGAAAAAACAAATAAAAAATACGAAAAAGTTATCATAAAAGTATTTATTTTGTTATTTAATCTTCGATATTATTTTGTAATATTCTAAATTTTTATTTACGTTTAAAAAAAATTAATTTAACTATTTAAACAAAATATTGAGTTATTTTAGTTCCTAAATCTAAAGGTATTTTTAATGTCTACTGTTTCATTGAAGAAATATTTAACAAATCCTATGCAATCCTATACGGTAAAAAACACTAAATTTTAGCCCGTTCGCTCACATTTCACCGGGACCAATATTATCTCTACACCTAACTCAAAAAGATAGAGAGGGAGAATCTAACCGGGAGGATTGCGCCGGCGCGCGCAGATCAAGGCGCGACGGGACTTTAAGTGGGGAGTATGGTCAAAAAATCGAAAATTTTTGCCGATTCTTATAGTAAATCATTTCAAGAATGTTGATTCAAAATTTCAAGTCGGTCGGAGAAAAATTCTCAAAGTTATAGGCCTTTTAGTGACCCCTCCTTTAACAGCGGAGCATCAGAGTTAAAAACTTTACGCGTTTTTTCTCAAAACAACTTTTTCAAAGTCGGTGGACATCAGAACTCGGAAAGTACTGAACCGATTCTTTTCAAATTTGCTACACACTTTATACATATAAAAACCCCGCACCCCGGTGTCTTTTTTTTTACATTAAGATAGTTTTACACCTACAAAATGACGGAATTTTCCGTTAAAAATAGCTGTTTTTGCTTTAAACAGCCGGTTAAAACTGAAAAATGAAAAAAAAATATATATATATAAAAATAACGTGGGGGCGGGAAAAGTCTCACTTTAACTAAAAAAACCCGACTTTTTTGATTTCACATTATTCTATGGGCGAATGGCGATGTCCACCGCAAAACGTCTTTTTAAAATCCTGTTTCGGAAAATGCTCTGTCTCTGGCTTATATTTCAAGATTTTGCTATGAAAATTTTTTTAAATTTTGTTCAAATAATGTACTTTAACATGCAAAAGTTTTTAATAAAGTAGCTTAAGCCATATTTCTTAAATAAATTCTAAAATAAAGTGTTTTTTTTTGGCCAGTGAGACCATACTCCCCCCTTGCATAGTCGAGCGCGCGTTTTCTACTGAGCTGCAGCAAGATAATTCCCTTTCGCTGGCTTTCTTCAATAGACCTTTAATGCTTGCTTCACGGTGTTCTTCGATTTTATTTGCGCAATGTTACTTGTCGGAATGACCGCGGTAAAGGCATAGCTCAGGTGTAAGATCGGCGTTTCAAAGATGGTACCTGCGTTAAATCGTAGTCGGGGAGAATCGTAAATTGGGGGAAATTATTGAGCTGAAATTTCCCGATTTTCATTTCGGAAACATTAGCGAATTCGCAAGTAACTGCATTAACTGCAAGAGGTACGCTATCTAATGGAGCAAGTGTAAATTCGTTTGAGAAAGTTATCGTAACCAAAGTTAGTTTGCCATTAATTTATATACCACTGATTGATCGAGTTCACATAACATTTATCAAAGTAAACGAAAAGTAACGCAAATTAATACATAAACAATTAAAATACGAAGCCTCTAAAACTCAAGATCCAGACCCCTAAGTGAGCACAAAGGAAAATTTATGCTTCTAAAAAAGTGCAAGTCTTCTCTAGGATACTCCAAAACATCTACAAAAGTGCCTTAAAATATGTCTAGTACGTACACAAAATACAAAATTGTTTGTACACGAACTTATATGCTTACTGCGCAAATACATGGAAAATTTATGGAAGATAAATTTACGCAGATACAAACATATAAGAACGTCGAAAAGACTGAACTGGGAGGAAACAAAGTATGTAAGATCAAACAAAGGGATTCTATACAAAACAAAAAATGTGCAGACGAAACGAAGACAGAGTTGCTTCTATGAAGGGGTAAATAGTCACAAGACCTTAAAGAAAACAGAAGGAATACTGATACGTACAGAAAAACAACGAAAAAAAAAAAACGGAAAGTAAACAAAAAGATAAAGATGTGCGTGATATTCCGGTGACGTATATTATTTGAGGGCACTGGACGTGTTAAGACAAAGTTGTCAAAAGAGATAAAGAAAGTGTAAGAGAAGAAAAACAAGACACAATAAGAGTAAAAGGTAGAGAGAGAAAGAGAGAGAGAGAGAGAGATTGGACAGAGAAAGAGAAAATGTGTACAAGATTTACAAGTGTTACACATAGCGAACGAATCACAATTCACTAAAATAATTAAAACTGAAAATCTATCCAAAGCTGCATTAAAAGAAAACGTGCTTCCCTTTAGCGAACGGTGATTCGCTCGTAAATACAGAAAAGACGGAAAACTGAGAGAAAGAGAAGTAAGAGACGGAGAGAAGACAGTGGTGGATGAAGGGTCGAGTTTGCATGTGTGGCAGCTGTCGGCAGCGAGCAACTTACTCGCTGGCCTGGGGAAATGTCATCCCGGTAAAGGACGGGGAGAGGGTTTCCGTGTACATCTCACAGCCCGTGCCCTGCAGGTAATCATTCTGCCACGCCTGAGTGTCCGGCGACTGAAACACCAACCAACCATGGCTCCACTTCATCACCAGCGTTCGAGAAAAGCCGCTTCTTTTTTTTTTTTTTCTTTTTAGTTTACAAAAATATGATGCTCCCAATCACGAGAAGAAACCAGGCAAAAGTTGAGAGGCGCACAAGCTGGTAGTACTTTCATTCATCTTCGTTCGAAGATCCTTTTCGTTAAGTTAACCGGTTGTGATTATATCGGGCGATAAAAAAAAATAAAGGGCTCTCAATAATAAGCGCGCAAAAGTTTAGAGAAAAAAATTTGAAAAAGTAAAATTGAGTTGAAAAAACTAAAAACTAAAATTGTGCCTCTTCTCGTAGGTGGGACTTGTGGATTGTTGCGCATATTTTTTGTTATTTATACATTTCTTGGCATTCGTTTTTTTCAGGCATGGGCAAGGTTCGATTAGACGTTTTATTGGTAAGAAAACTTTGAATTTTATTATTTTAAAAATTAAATGTTCATTGTACAAATTATAATCGTAGCTATAATAACTACGTAAGTTTTTTTTAACAATTTCCATGAATTTACCCATACCTGATAAATCGAAGATGTAGAGTCAATGCTGTTTTTCGATTTTGTTAGTGTGTACAGTATCTGATAGTTAATGAGAAATTTTTTGGAATTAAGCAATAGATCTTTCTATTTATCGAAAAAAAACATCAACGTCTGACATTAAATAAATAGGTCATATAAAAAATGCGCCCATCACGAGAAGAAACAAAAAATGTTCTATTTTATATTTAAAAAATGCGGATATAAAAAAGTGCAAAATTCAAATTTAAAAAATGTGCCTCTTCTCGCTGGTGGGACAACAAATCATTACCGTGGATTATTTTAACATACTCGTCCTACATTTCATCGGGGGCTCTTCAACGCTACAGTTTCTGCATTGTTCATGATAATTTGTTTCGTCACCGTAAACAAAACCAAATGTTGGGTCAATATACGGTGCGAAAAGATGTAATTGATTTTAAAAGATAATAAATTGCAGTCATATTTTTTAATATTAATTAAAACTGTATTCGTATGCCATTTTTAAATTTTATTAACATTTTCGTGTTTGCTTGCACTGTACTGCCAAAATTAGTCAAATGGATAAAAACATTATTGTTTAAAGAATCTAATTGCTTTTATAAAATTAAAAAAATGCTACTTCAATAAATTTAGATGTCTATTCCAAAAAGATGACTTTTCACTTCCATTATTGCTGATCCTGACTTATGTACTAAGAAAAATGTGATCCGCCTAAAAGAAATGAAAGCAGAAAAAGAAGATGAGATGTGTCGCGAAACCAAGATTGCATTCTCTTATTCCTTTTATCTTTTTTAAAAAATCTGGGGAGATCAGTTGTTCCGTTACGTAGTGAAGATTCATAATTAATTATACCATGTAAAAAATGCGATTTTATCAAAATGTTCGCCCGCATTTTCCAGTTGAATACTTTGCGCGTTTCCAAATTCGAAAATCAACCACTTGCATACCCACCTTTGAGCTGCTAGATATGTGAGGGAGAGATATATGAGGGAATCTGATTAGATGAGAATTGGGTCACGACTAGCTTCATCAAACATCGTTTGAATTTTCTTATTCTCTATTTAACCCTATTAATTTTTTGCGCCTCAAAATTATTGATGTAAAGTGGATTTTAAACATTAGAATTATATTGCGTGTCTCGTTCTCAATGATAGTATAATTGTAGTCATGCTTGCCATGCCTAACGTCACAACATTTAGCGCTTAATTCGAAAAATA
>UCOL01001339.1:0-38760 GCA_900474335.1 Ormyrus nitidulus
GACTGCCACTCGTCCGCCCGCCGCAGGGCAGCGAAAATGCCTTTGATCATTGCGCATGTGTGATCGAACACCCCCGCCGTCTTCTGCGCTCCCTCTCCCAAAGTGCTATACTGCCTGCCTGCGTCGGGCGGCAGAGAAAATTCGGAGAAGCGTTCGCCTCGCCTCGGGAGCGACGCCCCGCTGCTCTCTCTCTCTCTCTCTCCTGCTCTGGTCGTTGACATTTAAAACGCGCGCGCGCCCGGCCGAAACGGGCGCAATAACAGCGGCCACGGACTTGGCTTATCTCTCGAAAAACAAGCGTTTGTTTAGTTCGTAGCTTTCCGCGCGTAAACAAGATAAATAGTCCGGGCCGCGTTTCCCAATATCTCCGATCGGGAGAGAGAGAGTGAGAGCCCCCCGACGTATTCTCTCACGCGCTCGCTTCGTGGCTTCGGGGCTCGTTTTCGAAACTGTACGAACTCGGGGGGGAAGAACTTGAATTTACCTTGAAGAGTTTCTTAAGTCTCCGGTAGCCGCGATGCAATCGCGACGCGAACTGCTTGTTGGAATCCAGCTTGACTGCTGCTAGCCACACCGAGGAAAGGTCTTTGCCTCTTGGCTCTTGCTCGTGGGCACCGCTCGCGACGGTGGCCCCTCTCGCTGCGCAGTCCTCCGCTGCTTTTTTCCGGGCCTTCTTGCGCCTGGTGGCGATCGGTCGGGACGGTCCGTAGGGTAGGTTCAACGGGGCCGTATCCTGACTCGCCGTTCTGCTGAGTTGCACTTGGTGATCGCGGGCGCGCGTCGTACTGACTGGACTGACAAACGACGATAAAAACTCGGTCTCCTCTCCGAGGGGAGAGGTGGTTGTGTCTATGGATGCTCAAACTTTTTCAAAGTCTCTTTAATCCAAGTGCCTCTTTACAACTTTGCTCTGCTGCTCGTGAGAACGCGTCCGCAGCCTCGGAGAGCCGTTCGCTTACTGAACGCAGCCTGCCACATTCCCGAGCCCGCGCTTTCGCCCTCGATCTCCCACCAGAGCCGCTAGCCTGTGTACACACGCCCCTCCACAGAGGCGCCGCGGCCCTACTAGGCGCCCTTGGTGGGGGCCACCGACGATGGTGGGGAAGCCCGCCGCCTCCCCCCTCCCTCGATGACGCGACGCGCGGAGAACGACGTAGTTGCGAGCCCCGAGGGAGGGGAGGGAGAACTGCAGCCGCCGCCGCCGCCGCCGCCGCTTCGCGCGCTTTTTACCGTCGAGGCCTCGTGAATGCGAGCGCCGAGCCGATGAGTCGAGCGTTTGTTGTTGTTATTGCTCGCTGTGCTGCCGCTGCTGTTATCGTTGCTTTTGAGGTCGCATTTTCAGGTCGATGCGTTTACGAAAAATAGTAGATTTCCCCGACGATTTTCCGGGATTCTTTCTCCCAGCTTTAATCTTTCGGTACTTCAATATGGTCGCGAGGGGGTTTCCAGCAGGCAGCTGCCGCGTCGAAATCTGGATTTCGAAAATCTGAAAGATAATCACATTTCCTTCGCACTGCGTATACGTAAAAGAGCGTAAAGTATCTTCGGCGCTTGAAAAATGTCTAAAATATTCTTAAAGGAAAGTCTATTTTTAGATAGAGATCACTTTCGAGCACTTATGAAATAAACATTATGCTATAATTATGGAGGTATTCTTGCGTTGCATAATTTAATAGTTCCAATCGTCTTGAATGTGCGCAGCGGACTGTTCGGGCCTGTAGAATAAATACAGGCACAATGAGGGAACCGCTTTTTTTTAGCAGCGTTCCTTGAAAAAGTTTCTTCTCGGTACTATCTCGAGAGCCGTCCACTGAGCTGTTACATAAAAATACTTTTCCAAGACTAAGAGTCACTCTTCGAAATGTTCATTTATTTATTTTAGCGAAAATTAATTCGGCATGACCGAACCATTATTTATCGCGATGCAGATAAAGGAATTCCTGCGACAATATAAACGTGCAATTCGATATCAGAATGTGCGGTACTCATCGAAATAAATGAACGCCGAGCGGCGTTTCATCGATATCAGCCTAATTTTCGCTGTCTAGTCGCGTTTGGCAACATTAACCCCCCCTGGTGCACTATGACGAGATATCTCGTCACGAAATGTACTTGTCGTCCGGTGTTTACCGTAGCCATCGAGTGCGCAGGAGGGGTTCAAGTCACACGTGTCCTTCGCCTACTCGCCTCGGCGCGAATCCGCGTGCAAGGTTTCGCAATATTCCGAAACGGGCCGCGGGTTAGGATGAGTCGATGCAATATTCCGATCGGGAGTGGAAATATATAAAGATCTAAATTTGGAGCGTCTTTCGCATTGTTTGCCCTCCCTAATGTTTCCTTTCTTTATCTGACGAAGTTTAGCTAATGTCAAACACTCTCCTGCGGAGCGATACGAAAGGTAAAGCTTTGGCAAGTCAATGCAACGTCTGCACGTCGTGACGAAATTTTACGAAAAATATTCCGATCGAATAATCGTAAATGTAATACATTTGTTTACGTAAAAGTTATTAAATGCACATTCGCATTTGAAGTAAAAACAAACGCCCGATAAATTTTCCGAAACGCAACGATATCATTAGAAAACTCTGTATATACGTATTCTAAGGACTAAAAAAATCTCGTAAATTCAGCGAACGAGTCCCGTAAACAGATTGGCCAACCTTCTTAGTAGTCCTGGCGTCGTAGAGGCGGCCCCGAATTTCGAGAAAAGCAGACCCCGACGCGAAAAGAAAGTGTCAACTTGGTGAGCCGGCCCTCCGGTGTGCTGCGCCGTGTCCGGTCTCACGTCCGCGTCGTTTCCCGCGCTTCCCTCTCCGGGCGCTTTTTAAGCCTAACGGAATGCAGCCGCCTCTCTCGGCAAGGGAGCAAGGACCGAGGTGCGCGCGTCTCTCTCTCTCTCCCGGTGTGGCCCTTCGCATGCATATATACACGCGCGCGCGCAGCCCTTCGCGCACACGCTGCGTATACACAGGATACGTGTTGCGCGGCACGCTTCTCTCTCTTCTTCTTCCGATCGTTTTGGCGGGCAGTGCACCTTTCGGCCCTGCGCAGATGCACGTGGACCGGGCCGAAACTGCGCAGCGGATCGTTAGCTTTTTAATGCTTGGGTCGAGGAGATCGGTTTGGTGGAACAGTTGGCCTGGATGAAAAATGTACGGGAGGCTTTTGTGTGCAATGCCTTGGAGGATTGAATTACGTTTTCTTATTGGAAAGATATAGATTTTTTTTTGTTCAGCAGTTGTTTTTAATGGATGAAAAAGATCGCAGGGAAATAACTAGTTTTTACTAGGTCACTTTTTCTGTATATTAATAATTATTATTGTATTTATTGCACCATTCAAAATCTTTGGATCTGGCTGGTGTTATTTTTCGATATTATGCAGTCTGTCAAAACAAGCGGAGAAGAAAGTGAGAAACAGGGACACGAGACAGGCGAAAAGAGGCTATGTTTACGTCCGGAGGAGTTCCTCGACTTGATTGCGTTCCAGATAGCGTTTAAAAAATAACTTTTTTGCTCCCTCTGACTAAGCCTGGCTGCATCCGATTTCGCTTTCCGCTGATTTCTAACGTAGTTCCCTGTGACACAAACTTAATTTTTTTTTCTCTCGACCGAGATAACGACTTTAACGCCTCATTAGCCGCTTTTACGTTTAATTGGGACTCGAGGTAAATTGCCAAAAATCCCTCCGTTAATCATCGCTGAAACCGTGGAAGTTTATGGTCAGGGCATAAAAGATATGACACTTGTAATAATACTGTTATTCGTTAAGGACGAGGACAGGGAAACTGACGCGTGCAATTACAGCGGTAAGCGCTTGTAAACAAAAATAATAATCTTATTTTTCAAGCGCTATTTATTTTTATTTTCATTCTTTTTTTTTTTTTTTTCAAAAATGGGAGCAGACAAACAGGGTACGATGTAACGCGGCAGTTTTTATTAATAACCGCATGACTTGTGTTAGATCGACTTGCAGTAAAAACAAAGTGTGCAAGCGCACATTGCGAAATGTTGCCATATTAATAAGCTACTTTTTCAGTAGGTTTGATTGATGGCGCATACGTTAATTATCGCGCGAGGCAAAAAATAATAAATATACAAGTAAATATGCAACTTCTATGTTTAAATGCCTGGATCAACAATCGGAAATTGTTTACGTTGCGCGCGTCGCGCATAATTTAAATGGTCTCTGTTTATTTTTTTCCTTACCGCCCGGCGTTCGGTTATTATTTTTTCCACTTTTATATTTCGAGAAATTCGCTCGGAAAAATATTTTGAACTCGTATATTTACGCGTCGCGGAACGCGCGTTTGTTTTGAGCGTCGTCGCGTATTGTATAACCGCGCGTAATTATCTTCTTTTTCCGCTCGTAAAAAGCCGCGGCCCCGGGCTGCTGTTTTAGCAACGGAGGCGGCCCTTCGGTGCCCGTTAAAAGTGTCATAATCCAACGGGAGATCGGGCCGCGCAGAAAACAAGGCAATCATCGCTCAAAAATAGCGCCGTTTAATTCGATACGCCGCAGTGCCACCCAGGAGACAGCCGGAGTCGTAAGCAAAACAGAATCGTTCGGCTGCATAAAAAAGAAAACAGAAACGGATGCAAGACGATCATCATCTTACTCGGAAAAACGAGAGAGCGAAGGGTAAGAACGCCGAAAAGGAAACCTGAGCTTCCTCGAATCCGTCCGGAGGAGGAGGGGGGGGGGGCCATAAAGTTGTTTACAAGCGTCGAAAGCGAAAAGAGGTGCGCTTTCTCGTGGGCGTATAGTGCACGGGCCGATAGAAAGCCCGGGGATTCCCCCCGCAGATAAACAAACCAGAGCGCGCTGCGAGCGATGACTCAATCGAGAAAGCGCAACAAGTATCTTTTTCGTTTTTTTTTTCTTTTTTAGGAATAAAAATAAATAGCGACGTCATCTGGAAACCGAGGATGTTTATATACCTGCGAGTACCGGGGAAACGGGGCCCTTTAAACGCACCGCCGCCGCTTGCGCAAAAATGCTTTTAATTGAAAACAACCTCTTCCCGATGTGGCCTTTTGCATCTCTTTTGAGCTTATATATATATACTTTATGCACCGGCCGCACTTTCCTTTGACGACAGTTGACGTAAATATTTTGCTCATTAGCGATATTTAAGTAGACCCGCCCTTGAAAAACACGGGAGATAACGAAAAAAAGAAAAAAAGTGCGCTATGAATTATTTAACCGGTCGAAAAAGTTCGAAACTCGGAAGAGCGCCGGGCAATTACGTAGGTATTGACGCATCCACGATGGGCATTCATTAGCTTCGCGAGCGCGTTTGAATATTATCTGCCTTAGAAGCGTGCGGTCTCTCTTTTGGTTCACAGATTTCGCGCGTAAAAGTTACCATTTCGCTTTGTTATTATTCATTAGAACGTTAATTCGTATAAAGAGAGCTGCCGTTTCTTTCTTTCTTTTTTTTTTGGCCGGGCTCTCCATTCTCTTGCTAATGCACTTTTGTTCTAACGTAAGTGATTCTGGCTTTTTCAATTTTGTTAAGCGTGACTTATGCTTATTGGTTAATTACCCGGTACGGTTGAGAATGAGAAGCGAAAGTCGATAAATTCTTATCCGACATTTCTGAGCGATTACTAAACGAGTCGGATTCGGAGAGATGATGTTTGGATACCGTAATATACTTTGTGTGAATTACTTTGCGACATCGCCTATTCGATTAGATCACGCGTTGCGATTTTGCTGCACTTCAAAATAAAAGAAACAATCTTGCTCGAGGAATTTTATCGGAATTACTCGTAAAATATTTCTAGGAAATGAATAATCCACACTTCACTGTTTTTTTTTTTCTAAAACTTAATTAATTTAGAGATTAGTTAATTGTTTTGGAATTTTATCGAAGTATTAATTTATAAGCATAAAAAATTATTGAACCATTCGACTTTGTACACGCGTTTATTCTAAACACGTCTATAGTACATTAAATTCCCAGTATTACCTAACAACTTTTACGCGCGCATTCAGAGGCTTAACTTTAAAGCTCGCCAGTAAATCAGACACACCTACGCATTCCTCACACTTAATTATGTTCTTTTAAATACCTGAACAACATTTTATTTTTAAATTATGAGAAATTGCTCCGTAATTTTTTTTAAAACAAACTTGTAAAAAGGTGTAACGATCGGCATTTAAAAAAAAAAAAAAAAAAATACTTGAATGTTTACCCACATTTAAGTTTATTGAAGTTTAATTATACTCGCAGAAAAAAAAAATTGATTGCGATATCGAGTGTTTTGCGTATTATTCATGAATTGCTTTAATCAATTAATTAAAACGAAGTTAAATGGTGACGCGTTCAAGTTTTCAAAATGTTACAGGTGACTTTACAAAAATGAGAAAAATTACCATAATATACCGGACGGTAAATAAACACCGAATCACTCGGACATATTACCGGATTGAATTTCGAGGCAAACAACCCGCGGCTTTCTAAATTAATTAAATTAGATTATAAATTTAATAGACGCGCAATTATCCCTAATTGCAAAAGCTTCCACTCAACGGACGTACATACAAGTTCCCACTGCAAGCCATTAAAAACTAAAGCCAACGCGCATCTTTCCCCTCGGCCCCGAACGTCGCCTATAATCTCCCGCAAATATTATTTTCAGCAAACTCGTAATTCGAAAGCGCTTCGCAGCTCTCGTCGTCGGGCAGCAGCAGCCAGCTTTTTCCTCGATCGCTAAAAATGAGGGAAACCGCTCGATGCACACTTGGCCAGGCATTAGGCGCGCGCATTATTTGCGCGTCGCGTACGTCCGCGTGCGCGCGCGCCGGATTTTAATCGCCGCGACTTCGTTATCGGGTCGCGCTTATCGCGCGTGCGCCCGCTCGCGGAGAGCACAGCTGCGCTGACGTACTTGCGCGGGCCGCGGCTTCAATTATTGTCGCGCTTCGCGCGCGTCGAAAAAGTTTTGACGTTCCGAAGCGGTGTTCGCCTCCACGGCGCACCGCCGCGGCGTCGCCGATGACGCGCGCGAGCGAGACCGACGCGGCTTTTATCGCGCGCGGGAGGAGGGATATTGTTTTACCTGCGCCGCTTTTCGAGGATGCTTCTCTGGTTCGCAGAAAATCGCTTTTATCGCGCCGCGCGGCTGATTGATATCCGAACGGCTGATTGATATCCGCGTGATTTATTTTGCATTCCATTCGGCTGATGCGCGAGAGGAGAGGCTAATCGGGAAAAATATGTAAGCGGAAAGAATGGGCGAATGCTGGGGTAAACAAGTTTGCGAGTGAAAACAATTAGAGTTGGGAAGGTTGCGGGGAGAGAGCGACTCTCGTTGCTTCGGAAAAGAGCCAGCGGTGAACGTTTTTGGTATTATAGAGATGCGGCAGGATTAATCAGTCATTTTTTGCGTTGTTAAATTTGCCAGTTAACGACCTCGTCGCCTATCAGAATTACGTATTTGCGTCACTGGCGACATTCAAAAAGATATAAAATAATTTTGGATGCAGTGTTAATGAATTGTTCGAAAATTACATAAGAGGCTCTTGGGTAACTGTTACATTTTTTTGAACAAATTTTTACATTTCTCGAAAGAATTACTTTATCGTACAACCTAAAAGAGACGACCAAGCTTTTGTATAAGAAGTTAAAATCATATTTGTTACTTTAAACTTTTGCGAATCTTCCCAATCTTCCGTATTTGACGAGCCCAAACTCAACGATCAAAAACAAGCAGCCCGGCGCCAAGAGCTCGCACGGCAAATCCCCGAGAAAATTCGCGAACTCGCAGGCTTATGCAGATACAGAGGGAGAGAGAGATAGGAGACAATGCCGAATTCATTGACCTTGCCCCGGCGATTTCGTGGCCGCTTATCGAGCTCGCGGCGCGTGGCGGCGGCTCTCGGTGCATTGCACCTGCCGTTGCGGAAAGAGCCAAGAATCTTCCGCGGCAGAGAGGCCTTTAGCGCGCGATGAATCGTCACTTCTTCTCTCGGGGCAAACAACGCGCACACACACGAGAGAGAGAGCAGAGTCTGCGAGACAAGCTTGCGAAACTTTTCGAAACGGCGGCGCGTGGATCGACTGCTAATTGTTCCGAGAGACGAGGACGGAGCGTCGGGAGTAAGATCGGGAGCGGGCTCTGTGTGCGGTACTTTTTTTTTCGGGGCGTCGCTTCGCGGTTTTTGGCGAGGAGCTGTGCTTTTTTGGCGGGCTTATAGGGTGATTGATTCGCGGGAGTAAACGGTAATTAGAATTTCAGATTTATTATTTGAGAAGAAGTTGTGATTTATTCCTGTAAATGGATTGTTAATAATAAATGCAAAGTCCGCTTGTACGTATTTAATGCAAAATTCCAGACGTTCATTGGAAGTTTATATGTTGAAAATTACCATGAAGCTAAATAAAGAACGCATTCGATTGTTTACTTTTCCTCGTACGAGTGAAATTTTGATTTAATTCTTATGTAAGTCAAGTTTATCAAAACATAGTCGACGACCTTATCGAGCATTCGGATATAAAAACCGTTTAAATGTAATTTGAACAGTCGAGAGCAATTTTGTTTGTTAGAAAGCGCTTTAATTTTAATCTCCGATTGCGATAAAAGTTTTCGAAAAACATCACAGTTTTTGTGATCACTGATTAAATTTCCCTACGATAAAGAAGTGTCCCCAGCGAAGAGCCGATAACAAACACATTTGCATAACACACAAAAGATTGGTAACACTTGTAGCAACGTGTTATTACTGCAATAAATAACGATATTAAACCTCGCTAATAGTATTCTGTTATTTTATTTATATAAAAAAAACGTTAATTATGCAAGCCGCGTTGATAGTGCAGAAACGTTGTTTTCTTTGCAGTCGCCTTTAGTACACGACGCGTCTGGAAATTTAAATTTTAAACTTTTCACATCTGAACAGTAAAAAGCGAGTAATTTATATCTGTATAAAAACTGATTCCATTCGACGTTTCGCGGTTCGAATTCTTATATATATAAAGTATGCAACGTTCTTCCTCGCCTTATTAAAAAAAAAACGAGTCACTCAATCTTCGCGCTTTTAATTTAATAAAAAAATTTCCTCCTAATTTTAAGTAAGTATTAAAAGAGTAGCAGAGAGTTCTTCAAGAAAATACTCGCACCTTTATCTCGAACTCAAGTGATAAATTGATTACGTACTTGGTTACCTCTTTATCTGAAATTAAAGCGCGCGCGGAGAGCGGAGAATTGATTTTAAAACTCTTCAAAAATTCAAGCAAAAAAAATTCGCGCAACGTAAAATAATAATTATCACCCAACGGAGGATCTCGTCTCCCCGAGGAATGTTCGAAAAATCAAGAACAAACGCGAAATTTATATATCGGCTCCGTGGACAAAATCATCGCGTGCGAGAGAAAAAAAACAATACTTTTGCGGCACGTCGGTGAAATTGATGACGTAAACGGCAATGAAAACAGCAGACGCTTATTTACATTGCCGATACGAACGATGATCACGCGCGCGTAATAATCACATAAAAACTGCGCTCGAAAGCGAAGAAAAAAAAAGAATAATTCGAAATCTTTTTTTATTAATAGGCTCGGGGAGGATAATAAGCGCGGCGATGTTTTGTCGAGAGAGAGGCGCGTGGAGCCCGATTGCGGATCGCCGAGGAGAAAATTGGTAATGCGTATATTTGCGCCCGGTGTGCCCCGTATTTTTCAATTAGCTGCCTTTCGCGCGTCCTGTTTTGGCGTTGACGTAGCGCGTCGGTTATTATTGTCAGAGCGTGCGGCAAAAAAACATTTGGACACTATGTTCTCGTGGAACAAATATTTGCCACGTTTTATTTGCTCTTCGCGGCTTTATCTGCGAGCAGAAGAATACGCGTCTTGGAAGAATGCAGGATTAAGGCATTAACTACTTACTTACAAAGTAGCTTAAGAAATCAGTAATGACGTAAACCTTCGGAGGACGTCACGAAGCTTATATTGTAAGAATCGAAGCCGATTCATTAACCAGATATATTCGACTGCCCGACAAAACCTCGGTAACCCCAAAGACCGAAACCCGTCGATCTCGATCCCCCAAAACAAATTTCACGACAGAGCTGAAACCAGCTCGGAAAGTCGGTCAAGCACACACCGCGGAGCCCCGCGGAAGAAGCTCCGCGAACGTTCCCCTTTCTTTGGTTCCGGGCCGGGAGACCCCCACCTGTCGGTGAATTTCCACTTGGCAGCTGCTTCTTCTTCTTCTTCTTCTTCTTCTTTTTCTGCGCGCGCGAAACCACCCAAGACACGTGTGGAAACGATAAGGCGCCGCGCGCACCGGCTGTGTGTTTCTTTTCTCTCTCGATGCGAGAGCGAGGCGGTAATCTTTCTGTTTTGCCAGCGCGACATTGTTATGAGAGAGCGGCCGATTCGAAAATAAACGTGTTATCGCATCAATGCGTGATTCAATTATGAGCGTCGCCCCCGATGGAAACGGTATATAGGACTGGGAGAGAGAGAGAGAAAGAGAGATGATTCGCGCCTTCGGCCGCGTGATAAATGAAGCTGTAATCGCTCTTTCAGAGCCGGTTATCGCTGCCTGTAGTGTGCTTTTCGCGTGGGTTTTGTTTACTCCGAAGAGGAGGGAGAGAGAGAGCTTTGAGGAGATGTAAGCTCTTGAATGAAAATCGCCGATTGAGTAATCGCTCAGTCGGGACGAGCGGAGCGCCGCGATAATTGACGCAAATCCCCGACGATTCGCGTAACTGGTTATTCTGAATTTTCGAGTAATTAGAGCTTTCGCTTTATGCAATCGAGGTGCGTGTACCGGTTTCTTTTTAGGATCCGCAAAAGGGTAGGGACGCAAACGCGTTCTCGGAATGTCTTAATTATTAGAAGCTAACCCACTGAGATAAAAAGAAAAAAGTGGGTTGGGAAACGAGAGCGACGCCCGTAGAAGAAGTCGAGGCGATACAATAACATTGTGCAATTTAAAATCGTACCGTTTACTTTTGTGTTCAGCGTAAGCAGATGCACGAAGAAATCCTTTAAACATTTTAATGCCAGCACTGACGCGAACGTTACCGAGACAACCTCTAAAATAGGAAGCCTCCGTATTTTATGCAAGAAAGCATTTTTCAAAGTATGGCCTTATCCAAATCCAGCATCGACATATCCCTGACACTCTTTTCTCGAATCCTGCTAAAAAAACGTCTTGACCCAAATACCCAGTAAAAATCAAAACACACATCTTAAAACGGACTAATTGTCCATTATCCCCGAGAGTCTCTCGTCAACAGATAAACAGTCTCGATTAGCACACCCGACAACGCTTCCGAAGATAACAACGAAGAACCGATCGCCAAGCGGCCCAAAGACGTTGGAAAAACAGAAAAATCTAAAAACTCACCGAAAAGACTCGGTTCTTCGCCGCCGCGAGGAAGACCGCGACTCTTCCGCACTTCCGGTTGCAGCTGGTCGCCATCGCTCTTCAAGCTCGGGACATCGCGACGTAGAGGCCTCGCGAAACTATAATGCAGCTCCCGGCTAGACTCGGCCGCCTCATATACTTTGTTTCGGTCGTGTCGCGGTTTTATCGGGCCGAAACGTCACCGCCGCGTGACGACACGCGTTACACGCGATTTCTTTTTTTTATAGCTCCTACGTCCGCCCTTAACAGCCTCGCGCTCGTGCGGCTCTTATCGGCGCGCCTGACGTTGTTCGCCGCGCGGCGCGTTTTTTGACGCGAGCTCGTGAGAAAGAGAGAGAGAGAGAAGCTCATTAGGATAACTCCGCTCGTAAAAAGCGCGCGCGCGCTTTGCTATTGTCGCGGGATTGATATTGCGAGCGCGCGAGAGAGCCGATGCCGATTTTCCGCTATTTTTAGAAGCATTGCGCAACGCACATCCGCGGCTAAGCTCTCCGAGCGGCGTGATTAGTTTTGCCGGAGTTGATAGCCGGGCTTGACTTTTTCAAGTTTAACCGGCGGTTGCCGATTTTCCGCGGATTAAAAGACGCACACCGTTTGTTTTTCCGATCTCGCTGCGAATTGAGTGTATAGCTCGGCGCGATCGGACAGTAGTGTTTCGAGTCGGGCAATTTTGTTATGCATTAATTGCCTTATCTTAATTCGATGCAAACTCGACGGATCGAAAGGAGAAAACAAGTTCCGAGCGAAATTGACTCGTCGAGCGCAAAGCGCGCTAATATACTAAAGAGGGCTAAAAACTCGAAACTAATGCACCCCGTTGAATATTGAATCCAAATATTATTGTTTACCAGGGAGAAAATAACAACAAAACCGAACGAGACGATTATTTACTCGGCTTGCGCATCATGCAAAACAAACCCCGAGCGCAAACGGCACATTACGCCTTGAGCTGATTCCCCTCGACGGCCCGAGAGAGAGAGAGAGAGCAGAACAGAGAGAGATCACTCGGATAAAAAGAGCCCGGGCCGCATAAAGTCTCCCTCTCTCTCTCTCTCACTCGCCGCTTTTTCCCGTTCAATTATTATATCGCTTATTATCGCAACAGTGTCGGAGCGCGAGCCGCAATTACTCGGCTCGCGTAGTATAATTTGGAGCGGCGGCGATATCGGGGAAGGCGCGGCGGAATAATTAAAGAGAGAGAAGAGGGCCGCGTGGACCGGAGAGGCTCTCTCTCTCTCTCTCCTCTCCTCTCTCCTTCCCGCAATATTTGGCCATTATCGTATTTCAGCGAGCGACATTTTGATTCGCTAAGCTTTTAAACTACCACCTCGCGAGACAACGGAGGGAGGAGGGGAACAGAGTTACGAGGCTAAACTACAGGATTAAGGACGGGCCTATTTCGGATACATTTTTTTGCGAGTTCTCCTTTTGCTCCGCTCGAGGAACGGATTGATTTTGAAAATCGCTTTCGGACCGCGGGCCTGAGTTATGAACTTTTGCGGGCTACGGGGGGGTTTATTAATTGTTTCGACGGTTTTATCTCTATAAATTAAGAATCAAGGGTAAGGAGGAGGGAAGTCTATAATTGAAGCCAGTGCTCCTTTTCACTTGAAATTTCGTTTTTAGAAGCGTCCGAATCCTTTTTTTTTTTTTATGAATGCTCCTTGACGAACTTGCCGGATAATAGAAGGTTCGTGACTTCGGATTAAATTATTATTTCACGGAAACGTCGGGCTTTCGAAAAATCGCGCCATAAATTCCTTTCTTCTTATATTATAAACGCGATTATTTCTTCCCGCCGAGCGACGAGAGGGCGATAAGTTTTTTGCTTTCGGTAAGTGTGTTCAGGCATTTAATTCCGAAATTACACAAAATCAAGGTCAGTCAATCGGAGGCCCCTCCCAAGTCGAAAAAGCTTCGGCGTCGCTCGTCTCGATCGGCCGCGACGACGACTCGAAAAAGCCTCGATTCCCTCCTCCCGATAAACACGATGCAGGCCGAGTTTCCGTCCGTCGCGTTCCTTCCCAAAATCCGGACGGTGACGGTCGCCCGCGCCGCATTCCTCGGCGATCGTCAAACCGGGGGGGCTCCGAAAACTGCAAAGTCGTGAAAAATACACGCGCACGAGTCCGTACATCGGGCCCGAGTGTCGATGCCTCCTCGCTCCTCGAAGGTATGCGTCCAGGCGCGAAACGTGACTGCCGGCTGCCGCGGGAACGCACAGCGCAAACGTGACGGGCGTCGAATTCCGGGTCAACGACGAGCGGCGGCGGCACGGGGGCGCACTTTTCGCTGGACTGTCGGTGATTCGCGCACCGATTTTCTGCGGGGGAGCTGCTGGCCGAGGTTGTATGGCGAAAAAAGTAAACGATACGCCGCCGCACACCGAGGTGTTCGGCATTTACGTAAGGAGGAGATTGACGCAGGAATTCGTCAGGTGCGGAGGGGCTTTTTGCGAGGAATGTGTATAGGCTATACGAGAGGCAGGAAAGTTATAACGCGATCCGGCTGATTAATCGCTCAGTTTTTTAGGAGGCTGTCGAGGCTGGGAAATGAAGCGTTATTTCGAGCGACTTACTTTGTTTGTTAATCTTGCGAGATACTAAAGGTAAGAGGATACCTCGAAAGTAACGGGACAGTCGTTTTTCTATAATGTCCGACGGATTAAATTTCGATAAAAAACCTTTCCCATTCAGCCCGATCCCTCGGCGCTCTCGTAAAAGCCAATTTGATAGACAAATTTCTATACAAAACGCTTTTGAGTAACCGAAGACGTAACCAAGAAGAAGAAGAAGCCGCGCGGAGAGATCCGAGAGCCGAACGAAAATTTCCCGAGGCGCTAGAGACCGAAAATCGAAAACGGTTTTCCAAGCGCGCCGACTTTCACCTCTCGCGTCGGCACTTTTCCTCGCGGCCTTGCGATCCTTTCCTTCGGCCTTCGGGGGCCGCTCACGTCGAAAAGCCAGCCAGCCAGCCAGCCAGCGCCTCTCTCAGAAAAGCGAGCTGCTCGGATCTAAAATAAGCGCTCTCGGCTCTCGGCGATATTCGCGAGATATCCGCGAGCGCGCGAGTTTTCCCCTTCCCGCCGTCGCCGTCGTCGTCGTCGGCCGCAGCGGCGGCGGCGGCGGCAGCCTCTTTCTTTCACCTAGAACGGCGCGCCGCCGCCGCCGCCGCCGCGGCCTTAGAAGGTCGCTAGCTCGGGCTAGCCTTCTTTAGCATCCTGTTCGTGGCTCGCCGATCGACTCTCGAGCTGCTCCTTTTCTACGTAAAGGCGAGGCAAGGCACCTGCACCTTCACTTCGCGGACAAGCCGCCAAGGCGGATCAAGCGCGCGCAGGAAATCGTGGGCCGCTTTGCTCGATGCACACCGACGCAAGCCGGACGACGCGGTGCAGGAGGACGACGACGCTTTTTGCACCGAGAGAGAGAGAGAGACCGATGCGCCGGGGAATGCCCGTCGCCGCAAAAGACGGACGGTGATTTTGGTTTTCGAGTCAATCGGGGATATTTAGTGATTTTCATTCGATTCGAGGAATATGCTGGTACGCGATAAATTCACCAGTTATCAAGAAACTTTATATTGGTTTATAAATCAAAGTGAATAATCTGAGGCGCTTTTTCTATTAATCAAGTTATTTAATAAAATTTGAGAAGTCTCCGTGATATTTATGCATTCTTAATTATGTTCAAAGATATATTAGCACTCATTTACTAGCAGTAAAGATTCCTCCTGAATGACGCATTTTTTCATTTCATTTCATTAAATGCTTCTTACGAACTTCGGCCATAAATTAAACTGCGCCGAGTTCTCTTGAAACTTCATTCGTATTAAAAAAAAAAAAAAAAAAAAAAGACGCACACAGATTTACACGTCCAACTTATCATTAAATCATCCTTATTTGAGAACAAAATTTACAACGGCGAGAAGAAAAAAGCCGGCCCGAAAAGACCTGTGAACGCAAAGAAAATTATTCCCGCGTCGAGTGCAGCTTGACCGATGACTTTGCGGTATTTCCTTTTTTTTAATTATACGTCCGTATAAAGAAGTACGAAGTCGAAGGTGGGGCACTATACTTAATTAGATACTCCACCCTCTTACTTCATAAAAAAATAATTACTAAAGTTCGCACCCACAACACGTGAGATTTATTTCCCTCTGCGCGTCACCATTGTCTCTTTAATTCACATTAAAAGGGATCATTTTCATTTTTTTGCGCCCAAATACCTTCTGGAAAATTTCCACAAAAAAATCTGAAAACTGTACTTAAATTTTTTAGGCCTTCGCTGCTTTTATAACGACTTTGAGCGCTGTTTTTAATACCTAATTAACGTGAGAACAGTTTCGAATCACATTAAAGGCATTCCATTCTTCCTCCAGTTTGCTCATAGCGCTCAATTCAAAAATTCCCCCCGAAGAAACGCGGATTGTAAAACAGTATAAATTTATATCTCGACCAATAAATAAAAAACCGATCCACGGAGAAGCGTTCCCCTTGCTCACCTCCTCTCGCCGGAATATATCCCCTCGCACGAAGAGACGAGGAGAGACGAGCCTCGGCGAAGCAGAGCCGAAGTAAAGCGAAGTTCGCGGAGCCGCCGAGTCCTTCCTCGGTCGTTCGCGCGTCGGCCCGAGTTCAAGTAGAAAAAGGCCGCGCGATCGCCGAGAGCGAGACGGAGCGAGAGAGAGGACTTTGGCGAAAGGAAGGCAGAGCTCTCTCTCTCTCTCTCTCTCGCTGCGCGCGCGCGGCAGCCCCGGCACGACGAGCCGAGGACGGTTGGAGCAAAACTTTTTCAAACCGGGGGATAATAAGCGGGAGAGGAGCGAACGCGATTAGGGGGAGCGGGATCCGGATTTTTCTCGCGGCCCTTCTACTTCAAAATTTCGAGAGAGATGCAGCCGAAGATTCTTGTCATGCTAATTGTCGAAGCGGCTGAAGTGAGAGAGGAGCTCTCACTCTCTCTCTCGGCTGTGCGTAACAAAACGCTCTTTTGTGCAATCGCCGCTTGGAACAAAGTCCCGAGGCCATTGTTGCGCGCTCGTTCTTTCAATCTCTGCTTTTGAGTATAACTTCAAATCGACAAAGCTATACTTGTCGTGGAGGCGCGGTTTAAAAAAAAAATCGGCGCGCAAAAGCGATGGATCAATGGGAAATATATATAAAAAAGTACGCGTATCTGCTCCCGCTCTCGTCGTTCGTTGGCACTCGGCGCGATGAGCGATGGGAATTTGTTGACTTCCTTAAAAGCGCCACACACCGCCGCGCGCGCGCGCAAGTGTATATGTATATATAAAAGCGATCTCTCGCTCCCCCTCCTCCCGAGAGCGAAACAGGATGCAGGCAGGCAGGCAGCGGCGGCACTCGGCGCGCGCGACACAAAATAGATACAGCTTCGATAAGGAAAAGTCGAAAGAGATACAGAAATAAAGGAGGACGGAGGCAGGAGAGAGAGGAGGAGAGTCGGTAAACAGAAACAGAGCGCGGAGGAAGCTGCTCGCAGGAAAAAGGCCTAAAAGAAGCGCGGAGAGAGAGAGAGAGGCGAGCTTGTGTGTGGGCCGACGGTTGCTCCGGCGATCGCGCAGCGTGAGAGAGGAATGCGGGGATGCATAGCCGGACGATGTTCCGAGAGGGAACACGCTCGCCTCTTTTACAGTAGTAGTGGACACGCGCGAGCCCCTCTCCTCTCTCTCTCTCTCGGCGTTCGCAAAGTTCCTTCTTCTTCTTCTTCTTCTTCTCTCTCTCTCTCTCTCTCTCGTGCATTAACATTTTTCGCCCCCACGAGTTTTGAATTAGTTGCAGCTGAGAGGGAGAGGCATGAATCGGAAGCGAGCGAAGAAAGTTTTAGCGCGGAGCCGACGATGATGACGCCGGGACGTTGACCCCGCCCGCGCGGACGATTCTTCCCGCTCTTTATATACAAGCTTTTTTGGTTGAGCCGAGAGAGAGAGGCCGAAGACGCCCCCTGCTCGACATTTTTGCAGGAGCTGCGGGGCGGCGGGGAGGGAACGACGTTTAGAATGCTTTGAAAAGGGATATTGTTTCGGAGAGTGGCTTTTTTTTCGAAGCGTCGGATAATCAAGTGGACCGGGTAAAGAATAAATGCGTCTGCCTTCGCGGAGTTCGCGGAGCTGTTAAATGGAGGAAACAGCGAAGGAACGTACGCAAAGTAATCTGAATAAGGCACTCGGCCGCTTAGATAATGTATACGATTGTACGTGGAAATTGCGACGAGGCGTTTAAGCAAATATTAATTTTCTTAGAAAAGAGCCCAATCGCCGCTTCGACGATAAATCCACATTAACTTTAACGCTGCGTTGTAGCGCTGCGATCAACTTTACACGAGTTAAAGTAATGAAGAATGCCGATAATTGCTTCTTACATCAATATATTGTAACCTGGCTGTAAATACTTTGCAATTTCAAAACAAACAAAGCAATCAACGGTTACTGTAGATTGGAACGAGACTTTCAAGCATTTTTGAACAGTGATTCAACTTTCTTTGGAAATATTGTGTAACAGATTTTTTTTTACTTCTGACAAAGTATTACGTAAACGGACAACCAAGTTCCGACAATTGAACGAGCTACCGTTCTCTCAACCGTTATCAAACAACGACTTTGAAGAAATGAAATACCTCCTTAATAAAATCACTACTGAAACAGTCCTGGTAGTCCAGCGATTCCACGGACGGGAAGGACGAGGCTCCTTTCCCCTTCCCCGTTAATTTTCGGCGAAAAGTCGCGAGAATCTTGGCTCGCAGGCCCGTCATGTTGAGCACGCAACTGCCGGCCCCGTGGCACGGCGAGAACTCCATTTCGCGTGCACCGCGATCGCACCAAGATGGCCGCTCCTGCGAAACTGAGTTGGACGCGGGCCTCGGGCACGTGTCTCCCCTCTCCGGGCGGTAGGAGAACGGGGGGGAGGGGGGAGAGCTCGCGCTCGACAATTCGATTAATCATTCGGGTAGAGAGTCCTTTTTTTTTCTAATCGGCTTCGAGGAGATTAATAGGTGATAGGTGCGACTGCCGTTGGACGGGTCTATTTTCGAGGGATGAGTTATGCTGAGAAAGTTGCTGGCGTCAGGCGACAGTCACCGCGAATGGGAGAGGTGTTTGATGGCGAATTGGTGATTACGCGCTGGAGGACTCCGAGCGTTTAGTCAAAGAGGTTTTATAATGGCAGTTTATATTCGAGTGTGCGGCTTAATTCGTCGCGGCCATTGCGGCAAATAATGCATTTTACAATTACGTTGTCACTACGGTGTTTATATTGTTTTTTTTTACGCAATAATTGCAATTAATGTCGATTGTAAAAAAGATAATCGCTCCGAAACGACGTTCAATTATCATTTAAAAAGATTTCTTTCCCGAATCGATTTCGCAACGAGGCGGCGCGTCATAAAAAAAACTCAAGCATTCGATGCAAAAAGAGGATATGTCATCGTAGCGCCACGAATCGGAATCAATGATAACGCTCGTTAATACACCTCGACTCGAGCGCGCACAACAACCCGCAACCGCATAATAATACCCAGGCACACACCGGTCGCTCCAAAAATATTTCCCCCAAGAAAAATCATCCTCCTCCCGATAATTAACCTCGTTACCTCGGCTCGCTTAGCAAAGAAATGACGCGCGCGAAATATATCGCGAATCAGCGCGGCGGTATACCAGGCGCCGAACGAAAAAGGCGCGCGCGTCGCACGATACTCGTGCACGCGGCGGAAGAGGGGAGAGAGAGAGAGAGAGAGCACGCGAAGAGCAGTGGATTCGCGTGCTCCACGTGCGTCACGAGCCACGCGCGCCCAGGCCATCAGCCCCTCGGCCTGCCCCGCGAGCGCTGCAAAAATGCCCGATACGCTTAGCGGCCCCTGGCTTGATAAATAAACAAAGAGGAAGAGAGGCGCCGACGTTGCTCTCTCGGCGATGCGCGCTTTTCGGTGCGAACGCGATATTCTCGCGAGCGAGCGGGCGCGTTCGGAAGGCAAGCGCTGTATAACGACACGAGTGGCCGCTGGTTATAATGAGAACGCCGCGAAGGTGCGTTTTTAATCGGCGAGAGCTCCGATGCGAGAGGTCGCGCAATTTTGCAAAAAAATTCATTAGCTTCGATTGAAGGCTTCGACTGAATAGTGTATGGTAATTTTATGAATTATAGCAACTGAGATCGATTTGAAAAACTGAAGGAGCTGCGGGTACGCAGAGGGTAAAGATCAACAAATTGGTATGATGGTGTTCGCATTCTTCATAGCTAAGCTTCTTACCGAAGCAAAAATTCGCCGAAATTTCGTTCCGCAAAAAAAAAAAAACAATTCCGAGTTAATCGTCTAAGCAGCCGTAAAAATAAATCAATCCACTCTCGTGACTCACTCTAATCCTCCTCGTATCGAGTCCGAAAAAAAAAAATAATGAAAAAAAGCTCGGCAGCTTTTCCGCCTCATCTTTCTCGGCGTTTATAGTCGCGGCTTCTCATTTTTCCCTCTACCCCGCGGGCGCGCGCGTCGTCGCCGCCGCCGCCGCCGCGAAGCGATAACTCGGCGAATTCCTCTCCCATTCGCGCGGCGCGTGTCATCCGATTCCGGAACGTATAAACGCTATTACTTCCAGGCGCTCGGGCATTCTTGACGAATGTACGCGAGAACGCGCCGCGCGTGCGCCCGAGCGATTGTGCATGCAGCGCGAGCGCGGCTCGCGCGCACTTTTTTTTTTTTTTTTTGATTCTCCTTATCTATCCGGCAAGGCTTGTTTTGACTCCGCTCGCTCGCTTTATTCGAGAGGCGAGAGAATGTATAAGCGCGACGGTTATTGGGGTACAGGAGGTTATGGGAGATGAAACGAGGAGAGGAGGATTTATTATTCGGCGGTGGGAGAGGCAGATAATGTTTGCCGCGCGCGCTCTCGTTGGAGATTTATTTCCAAGCGAATTAAATTAACGATCGAGGAGCCGATTTTTTGTTTTTTTTCGTTTCGAGCGCGGCGGGGCGAGTTATTTAATTTTTTGACCTAGATTTCGATTTTTAATTATCCGTCGAAAAAGGAAGGAGGAAGGGGAGAGGCGGCGATTCAAGGAGCCGATGATGTTTTGCTTATCGCGTCGCGAATCTGTACTTCGGTGCGGTGAAAAAGAGCAGTTATTACGGGTGTCGAGGTTTGAAAAGTTATGTAAACCTTTTTAAAATTCAACTGTACTTCGAGGTATTTAAAATTCTGCATTAGCAATTTAACTGTATTATGGCGTATATGTAAATGGCGAAATAAACAGGATGCCGTCTAAAAAAGAGTAAACACGATAATTTTTAACGAAATTTTTCGAGCAGCTGAAAAACTATCTTGAGCTTCGGCATTCCAAGAAAACTGGAATTACTGCTTCTGCAATTTAGTTTAGTTGAAAAAAAAAGGCATTTTGTAATGCCGGCAGTACCGTAAAAATCAGCGGTAGCAGTATAAATTAACAAATGTGTAGTTAATTACACTTGAATAATAAATAACGTAGTCTAGAAATAATTTACTCTCAGGCAAATTCAAAAACTACTTTAGCGAATTTTTATTTAACACGTTACGTTAATCGCCTTATATACTGTTTATTTAGTATCAGCATCTGATAAATGAGTTTCATGGGGCATAAATCACCTCTGGTATCACGTTTTTTTTATACTAACTCAAGCCGATATACCGTCGATCGACTTAATAAGAAATTTCAAACTTTCGAAAACCGGCGTTACGTCGAAAACGTTAATATTCAAAAAATGTCACGAGCGAGAAGCCCAACTCGTATCGTCGCTCCGGCAAAGCTCCTAAAATCATCGAAATACATCATAAGACGGTTCGATAACTCTCCCGGCGGCGGGAGAGAGAGAGAGAGAGAGCTTTCACCGGTCAAAAATCGAGCAAAAAGCGCGGCGGCGGCGGCGGGCAACGGTCTCTCTCTCCGCTGCTCGTCGTCGGGGCCGGGCAAAGGCCCCCCGAAAACGAGAAGATTTTGAAAAACCGGCTCTCGGCTGCTCTCTCGCGAATTCCTCGAGATCCTTCCTCTTTATAAGCTCTCTCTCTCTCTCTCTCCCCCGTCTCGCGCGCGAGCTTAGATTCGTTCGCCGGTCTAAAACTGAAACTCCATCGGCGGCGGCGGCAACTGGAAACTCTCCGCTTGGCGCGCGAGGAATGCGCGAGGCGAAATAAAAGGATGCTGCGCTGCGCTCGCTGCAGCCCCGACCGCAGGAGAGAGAGAGAGAGAGAGAGAGACGAGGCGAGTAAGGTAGCGAGAGTGGAATACTGGAATGCGCTCCCAGAGGCCATTTCAGTTCGATGTCCTCCGTTCCTTCTCTCATTCTTCGCCCGAGAGCGCGAGCGCGCGCTCCTTCGTCTTCCTTTACCTGCGCGCAAGCGCGCGAATATCCTATATATCCCCGCTCCTCGAGGCCGAATTTTGCGAGAGATTGACAAGCTTTTTCCCCCCCCCCCCCCCGCCCCGGCAGGCCTTCCATGGGATATATTCGGCGCGGATTTACGCGCTCCGCGGCTTTCTCACGCGCGCGGCGCACAACTTTCTTTCTCTCTCCGCTGTTCATAAACAGCTAATTAAGCCATTATGAATAGAAGCTTTTTATACGTGTGCTTATATAAATCGCGCTTACGACGGAGATCCTTAACGAGCGCCGTTGGCGCGATGATACAATTAAAATCCGTATTTTTCCCATAATTTGAGCATCGATGCCGAATAAATTAAGCAATTAAACGGCCGAGGCTACGGCGGTGTACATCCGCGTCATTTAGATTTTCGAAAGCTCTCGTCGCCGCCGCCGCCGCCGCGCGGACGGGAGAAACCGCTTGCGGGGAGAGCGGATATGCGCGGTGCAACGTTTTCCCGGCGCGTAAAAACGGAAGAAAGGCCGCTTCTCTCCGTCGAGAGCCGCGCGGCCGTAGACTAGCCCTTCGAGGATCGACGCTGCTGTAAAGGTACGTGTATATACGCGACGAGATGACTGCGAGGGACAATTAGAGAAAACCGAACGGAGCCCCACTTAAGGCGCACACCTGCAGTTTCTTTAAGTGGACTCGCGCGGGGGAATGTTAATTTCGGATTTTCAGCCGGCTGTGTATATCCGCGCGGCCGAGGCTTCAATTCTCACGGGAACTCGGCGGCGGCATTTGCATAATATCGAAGGGCGAACAAGTGCATTTCTCTCTCCGCGGTACCTTTTCAATTCTAGGAAAGGCGTTGGAATACTTTTCGAGTCGGTTAACTTTGCAGGTTACCGCGGAGGGGCTAAGTATCGTTGTCGGTTCGATTCGATGAGAGGTAATCGCCGACTGTGATGCGACTTCCTAAATTGTAGATTTTAAGAGCTGCTTCGCGCGTGAGACCTGCTCTTTATCTTATGTACTCCTAATAGAGCTGCTAATCATTTTTTTATTACAAATTGATTTACAAATTAATCGAGTAAGCGCACATATCGGTACTGAATTTTTCAAGTGCGTATATTTCTGTTTTAAAATGGCGTTTTACCATAATTTAGAATATAGATAGAAATGCGCCAGTCAAGAAATGTGCACACCGAAAAAGTGATACCTGTACACACAGTAATTAAAAGGAGGGTCTCGCGATTCCAAAGTTTCCCATCCCCCCGAACCAAGTCGCAACAAGTAAAATCCGCATATCGGAGAGCCCCGCAGCCGATTATTGAAATTCCAGCAACAATTTCGGCCTTGCTCCTCTAGCGCTCTCCGGGTCCGTGGTGCGCGTGCAAGTGCAGAATGGAATCCGGGCCGTCGAGCCTCTCTCTCACTCCTGCCTCGCGCAGCAGACGTCGCGGATAACGGATGTGCCGTTACGGGTCCGCATTCCCCGAAGGCACGCATGCGCGACGCGACACGTTCCATTGTCTTTTGCATTCTTCGCGCTCGAGCCTTTCTTCGCGCGAGGCGCTCTCGAGCCTTTCGGCGTATTTTACTTCGGGCGGCCTATGAAATCGAGGCGCACGCCGACCGCCGCCGCCGCGTCAGGTGAAATCGATCGCCTCGAGTCTCTCTCTGTCTCTCCGCGGGAGGGATTTTGAAAGCGGAGAAGGGAAATGCTAAGCCGCCTTCGAAAGCGATCGACTATTTATAGACGCCGGGGGATTTCGGCATTGTCCGCGGCGGCGGCGAGCGGCCCCTGGACCCGCAAGCCCGTTAGTTTTGAGTAACGGTCCCCCTGCCGCGAGTGCTTGCTTTTCAAGGACTCGCCGATCTTGTATAATCGCCGAGCGGAGCAGGAAGATCGAGCGGATAAACAAAAAGCGCCGATAACAGTTTCCTGCACTTGCCGGCTTTTCCGCAGCTCGACGCGTCGCTCGCGGAGCGTTTCCGAGCCAAAGGAGCTTACTTCGAATTCTTGGACTACTTCTTTTTTCAGATTCCTAAATTCTCACTTTTAAAGGGCAGAAGTTAGATTTTAATTTTCGAGGAGCGCACGAATCAAGCGGCCGCGCGCCACTTCCCCGTCATTTCGGAGCCTCGCCGCGAAGAGGAGCTCTCGAGGCGCGCGCAAAACCGAGCGCATCTAAACGAGGTCCCGCGGCGACCGGATTGGAATTCCACTCGGATTGCGCGCTCGAGCGAGTGCTCGTACAACGTGTACATGTGGCTTTCCTCTCAAAGCACGCGAACGCGGCGGCGTTCCTTTTTGCTCTCCGCGCGCGCGTCTCCTCTTTTTTATTTATGAAGCAGTTTTCGATCGCCGGGGAATTCCACGAGCCGCCGACGCCGCCGCTCGCTCCCTCGCACTCGCCGATTTAATTGTTGAGAGAGAGAGGCGAGCTTATAGAGCTTTTGCCTCCTTTTTTCAAAGGCCGAAACAGATTTTTTTTTCTTGCTGCGAGCGTGATTTGGAGGTTGTTCGAGAAGTAACGAGGATGCGGGGAATGAATGTTGGGGTATTAATTGTGGGAAGGTGATTGGATGGACTTGTTTCGGTTTTTTATAACGTGGAAAATGATGAGCAGACAGATATTTATCTTTTTGGAATTTTACGGTAATGTATCTGATATTTTCCCAGCTTTCCTGTTGCCACTGGTAATTCCTGAGGTTTTTTCTAACTTTAAATGGCAATAATTATGGTATAATTTTAGATATTTCAGGGAAATAAGTTAATGTTTCAGTTTTGTAGTCTGGAAACATTTTGCAAACAAACTATTTTCACAAAACCGTTGGTTCTAGAATGAGTAGTTGTTAACCTCTTAAAATCCTTACTAATCTTTACTTGATTTCGGTATTTGTAGATTTGTTTCCTTTACTTTAAATAATTAAAAAAGTTCCATTCTACAGTAAAATCACAGTTAAATAATCAAAGTTAAATGGTACACAGCTTGTCAAAACAATATTAGGAAAAGAAAAATAATTATTCGTATTAGATAATAATTACCATACATTAGTCGGGTTACTTAACAGCACAAGGAAAATACACAACGCTCCTATTAATATCTCGCCGGTATAATTAAAAAACTGAGCAAACAAATTATTCGAATTTGCATAGCAACATCTTCTCAGCGCTCGACAATAAAGTGAAAGCACACAATATATATTCTTCGAACGAATAACAAGTGGATCTGAATCATCGAGCCGAAATCAAAGAGGCGCCCTGTGCTCGCTTTAATGAAGCGTTCGAACGATGAAGCGTTAAATTTAATAATTTTTCTGCCCGTCGATTTCTTGGCGCCGCGCTTAAAAATTCATTACGTCTTTTGCGCGTGTGCCGCGTTTGTTTCCTCGCGCAGCGTCGGCAAACGCGGCGTTTTGCAACGGCTTGACGTCAACTTTAATGAGACGTGTAATGCAGAGTTACTATTTTGATATCCTAATTGGGAATCACGTGATGTCGCGGCGAAATGCACAGATCTGTAATTGACAAGAATTAACCTGATAAGAATAGAGGAAAGTTTTACGTTTCAATAAGTAGGCGAATGAAATTGGTAAATTTTTTCTTTTTTTTCCACGCGCAATTGATTAAAAAAAGTTTTATTTTAGACAAATAGAATAATTTTTCGTTAGAAACTTGAAAAAAAATTTCGCGCCAATTTTTGAAAATAAAAGCATGCGCTTAATTCTTATCAAAAAAGAAGGAAAAAACACATTTTCCCATGCTTGTATTTCTCAAAGAGAAAAAAAAACGAGCGTACGCAATGTTTTGAATACACTTTTCGAGCAAAGTTCGGAGAACGCGAGCGGACACGGCCGCAGCTAATAACGCGAGCAACCACGCATGCGTGTAGCTCTCTCTAGTTCTCCTTTAGCCGCGTCAAAGTATTCATAAGCATTGCGCAATGCTCGATTTATTCCGCCACGGAACGGAAGGGCAGCAGTTCATTTTGCGAAATAAAGCACGCCGAGATGTAGCCTGCAACGCCGTCCATAATACGCAAGTTCACAGGTATTCCACGCGAAGGCAGGATATGCTAATGGCCGAGGAGAAGCGCGTATAACGAGCGGCCGGAAATCGGCGGGATTCTTGCGCTTTGATGCGGCGCTTGTTTGTTTCGCTGCAGCGTCAGCAGGTAGCAAGATAAAGTTACCTGCGTGATGCGAGAGCCGTGGAGTTTCGCCACGGCGGGAAGCGTGTGGTGCGGCTTTTCTCGGAGAGAGCGCCGAATATATGGGACGAACCTTTCTTTCTCGTGCAACTCGTTTTTTCTTTTGCGCGCGCGCGCGGGACAAAGTCTCCCGATGCGCATCTTTCTCGGAAGTTGAGGCGTTTTCTTTGGCCCGCGCTCAAGTGCAGGTCCACCGACGACGGTTGTCGCGCGTGAATCATAACGCCCGAGGAACGACACACAAAGGACCAAAACATGGGCTCGCGCGCCGCCTGTAGGATCGCGGCGACTTCCTGTGTTTGCTAAATAACGCGCATGCCGATGTCGGCTGGTCTATTTCTGCTTTTGGGATCAGAGAAAGTAATAAATTTTAGCCTAGACTTCGGCTGCTGTTCGGGTAAGTGCGAGGAAACAATTTTTGAAAGTATCTCTGTTGGAAATATTTAGAAATAAGTGAAAAAAAGGTCGATCGTATCGGAGCCAGGCGTAATGGCGTTTGTTAACTTTAAAAAATGCGACTTAAAAATATGATTTTGAAAAAAAATATAATAGGTTGGCGAAATATATAACGTAAAAAGATAATACAATATGTAAGTGTATTGTGCAGTTGAAATAAAACCAAGTTTTAAAAGGATTAAAAAAAAAAAAAAAAAAAATAATCTACACACTTTTCACAGGTATTTTTCTGCACATATTACGAATTGGTAAGTACTACAGAATAATATTTTGCCAAACGACAGCAAATATAGCGGCCCGTATTATTTACCTTAATTATTTTAGCGTCGCAAAACGTTCGGCCTCTATCCCTCCCACGCGTCCACCTGCAGCTCTCGCTGTTTTGTAAACACACGGGCTCTCGCGGGCAGAGAGAGAGAGAAAAAAAAACTCACCTAACCTCAAATTCCGCGTGCGGCGGCCGAGATATTTGCGTTTTCCACGTCATTTTTCGCGCTCACGGGCCGAGGAGGTAATGGAGCTCTCGCTCGGCGACCGCACGTTAAAGCGTTCATTTTTGTCGCGCGCGCGCGCGGAATTTCACTTTTTCAAAAGATCGTAAAAGACCTCCTAGGCCCCGAATGCGCAAAACAAGACAAAAGCCAAACCGCAACGCTCGAACGCTTTCTCATTCGCCTCCTTTTCAGCGCTGCGGTGCGGCATGCATATGTCTGTCGCGAATTCGCGGAAAATTATCGTCGAACGAGGAACTTTGGAGGCTCGATAAACAAAGAGGATCGTTGCGAAAGAGGGATTCCGAAAAGTTTTTATCGGAGCCGAGTCGAGTCCCGCATTTGTCAGACTTTACTCGGCGACGCTTCGAGGAAGCGGGAAAACCTGAGAAAAGTAATGTTTTCCCGCTTCTTATTGCGACTCGCGTCTTATCACGTGGAGTGGCGCCGGGAAAATCCCTAATTAGATGGATTGGGCAAATAAAAGTCATATCGAGGATAGAAGTTGGGAAATTCAGGACATTTGCGAAATTCCCGTAACCTTTAAAAGGACACGCGAACGCGTTTAAATTTTGAATTTTTATCGATCATTGTAGAGGCTCATTTTGAAAAATGGATGTATCGCTACTAGTAGAGAGATAATATTTGCTCCGTCAATAAATTTCTGGGAAAAATAATTACCTCGAGCAAGCAGATAAATTTGAAACTTTGTTCTTTCAACATTCTCGGTAAACCCATTACAACTCATATCCTCGCGCATATTTATCGAAAGTGAAAATAATTTTTAAACATCATAAATTTCAATATTTATCGGCCAAACAAACAATAAAGTGCAAACGGTTTCGCGGGAAGGCTATTTTTAGCATTAAAGCATCCAGTGCACAGCAAAATCCGAGCTAGTATAAAAAGCGCCGGCCGCGGAATTATTTCAATTAATGAGTCGAAAAGGTTTCGTCGCACGGCGGCGGCGGCGGCAGCCGTTCGTTTATAGCGACACTCGGCTCTCTCGTTTTTCCCCCTCCCGGTTTTATTTTATAATTGATTTCGCGACAGCGTAGCAAATGTTTGTTATTGCCTGCAATCGCGGCCTTTTTTGTTTGCACCTTTTTCGTTTGTTTCCACCGAGCTCTCCGCTCCGCGCGGCTATAATATTGCGCAACGTCGTCGTCGTCGTCGTCGTCGCTCGTTCTTGCCTCTGCGCGCCGCGGCGCGCACGAAATTGACAAGCATTAAATTTTCTTCCCCGAGTTCCAAACCGTGACTGCCTAAAGAATGTATATGCGCGGCTGGCTCTCGATTCGCGTTCGAGAGAGCGGCGTTGAAGAGAGAGAGAGAGAGAAAAAAAAGAGATTTTCGTCGAAAAATTCCTTTCCGTAAACAAAGCGTTTATACAGAGGTAGGGGGGGCACTTCCGCGATAGTTTCTGATTTCGCCCGGCGCAATTGTGAAATTATTACCGGGAATCGCGCGGAGCTTGTGTGCGCGTAGAGAGCGACGTAAATTATTCCATTACGTTGTTTTTTTTTTTTTTTCGCTCGGAGGAAGGCCGAATAAACAACATTAATTTCATCGCGATTTTTACGCTATAACACAAACAAACAATTACGCTTTGTTTACGCGGTTAATTGTACTCTGTAAAATAATATCCGCCTGCGCTACAGTCGCAATTAATTTGTCGGCCGGTAAACAGAGGTTATCTTAAACAAAAATTTCGCTCCTCGCTTTTTTTTTTTTTTTTGCCGCTAAACCGCGCTCCTAAATCAATCCGATTTCAGCGCATCTTTCGTTTTCCTCCACGCGAACGAGCGGCTTTGCGCTCGTGGCGACTAAAACCCGCTCTCTGCACAGGCATTCGCCGCCGCCGCGGCGCGATTTCCTCTCCTCGATGCGCCGTTACAATCGCCGCGGCGCGAAAGATCCTTCAACTCGTCCTTGCGAAAATCGGGCTGCGGGAAAGCGGCGGCGGCGGCGGCGGCGGCTTTGTTTTTTTTCCTCCCGGCGTTGCCAGGTAATAGGCCAAGCTCCGGAGCGGCGGCTCGAGGAAATTTCCTCGAAAAGTGCAGCGCGCAGCTCTCGACCTCCTCGGGCACATTGGCAATCCTTGCGACGGCGAGCGGCGGCCGCCGCGTGTCGCGCAAGGCCGCCGCTAGAGAATTTGGGCCACGCGTTTCACTAGAAAGGAGCACTCGCGTAACGCTACCACAGGCGGCGAAACAAAAACATTTCTAGCCGTTTCTTCTCCCCTCCCCGCCGCCAGGAGCCCCGACGAGCTGATCCGTGAGAGCGCGAAGGAGCTCAATGGAGCTGCCGATGGCGAATCTTCGAGGATTCGACTTGGGAGTGGGTGGGGGAGCGAGCAATATTTTGAGGAACACATTAATGCTGCAAATTGCTTTGAGGAATTAAGAGGAGGAAAAAGTTTTATTATGAGCCGTGATTATTTATCGAGGTGTAAGAAAGCTGGAGAATGCGCGTATTGTGGGATTTAACGTCTGTATGCTCGATGGTATTGAGTTACAGCATAATAGAGTAAGAGAAAGTCATCGGAGTAACAGAAACCCAAAATAGAAATTTGCCTGAGTCGGTATCATAAGGTGAAATGCCAAAAGCTTTCGAAGGCTTCGATAACGGTTGTTTGTAATAATACCGGTTAATTGAGCATTTCTACTGAATTACCTACTAGTTTGTGTACATAAATACCGGTTACAGCCAGATAATTCTTATTACATTTTAACACAAATATCGTTCTCCAAATTTTAAGATTTCTTTTATACCCGATTGGTACTCACCAGATTGAACCCTCGATCGAACCTCGAAAAACTCGCAATTCCTAAATAATTGCCGATCGCTTTGGCCGAGCATTGATTCGAACGCAGCTTATACCCGAAGGAGTACTCGCAGGTACAATACAGAGAACCAGACGGCGGAGCGCAATGGAGAGTGACGAAGGGGGCAAAAATAAGGTCGCGGGGCGCGCGCGAGGAAGAAAGCCGTATATTCCTCGCGCTCGCCGCGGATAAAAGGAGAGAGGGAGAAATTGCGCGACGCCGCGGACCTTTGTTTGTTATGTTATTCCTCCCGGAGGATTTCGTACGCTGACTCTGAGTCACGGCATGTTGCGCGAGAGGCCGGACCTAACCTATCTTAAGTAACGGATGCTCCTGCCTGCAACGTCGGCGCGCGGTTTATATATCGCGCCTCCTGCATTCTCTCTCCTGATACCGCGAGTTCATTCAGCTTTGCGGCCGGGATTTTCTTCGGGCTTTTTCGAAGGCTTCCGTTTACTTATTTTACGAAGGAGGCCTCCCATCCCAATACCGTCGCGCTTCCACCGCAAATTAAAGTCCACTCGGACGCGTCCGCGTGGCCATCAGGCGAGGAGCCTCGCCGCTCGCGGCGCTAAAAAGCTCTCGCATTCCTTGGAAATTAATCTCGCGACTCGTTACACGCTAGCGGTAAAACAAGTGTACTCGTGAAAAAGCGCAGACTCTCGCGAGCCCCGCGCTCTCGCGGCGAGTAATACGATTTCCGCGACGATCGGAAAGTCTGTATGTACACACGAACACAGGCTCGTTACCCAGAGGCTCGCCAGGCTCTTAAGGATTAAGGCCAAGCCGTTATACCCGCTCGTCGGCTCTCGGTGCGCGAGCGAGCGGAGGTGCCGAAAAATCCGAAATTTTTCGAGTCGCGCCGCGCGCGCCGTTTCGAAAGTCCTTTCTCCGCGGCGCGCTCGCTCGCTCGCTCCTCGGTTTCCTTTCTTATTTCACGGGAAAAAAGAAAGGTCCCCCCCTTTCCCCCCCCCTCGCTTCTCTCCCCACCACCGAGACGCGGAGCGCGTTACGTCAGAGATCGGCGAGAAAGCGCGCTAAGCGCACACAGCCAGCTCGCGGAATTCGCGAAACGGGAGCAGCGGCAGCAGGCAGTCGATGGCTTTTCCAGCGGCGCGCGCGCTGCCTTTTTTTCTCCCTCCCCGCCGAGGCTTTTATTATATATTTGCCGAGAGCGGCGGAGGCAGGCAGGCAGGCAGGCAGGTATGCAGGCAAGAACGTTCGCAAGGACGAATTTTCTAACGTTACGTACGTAACCTACTTCGGGGCCCGCGCGAAATAAAGCCGCGCGTTTTACAGCCCGGTAAACACGAACGAGCGGTGAATTCTCGGCCGCTCGGCTTCGTCGAGCGCGTGCCGTCCGCGACGATTTTTGTCGCAGCGAGAACGTCTCACCCGGCGACGGGAGAGCCGCCCGATTCCTCGAAATTCGATATTTCCCTTTTACGCGCGCTCTCTCGGTGCACATCGCGGTTCACCGTTCGTAGGTCGTTCCCGCGTCTCGATAATAATTGCGCGAGCGAGTTGTGCGCAAATTGCGCAACGACACTTTGTCAGCTTCCTCCCGAGATGATTTTCCCTTTTCGAGCGCTGGAAATTCCGAGCCGATGCCGCCGCCGCCGACGTCGGCAGGCGCGCGAATCTGTGTCAGGCGCGCGCATTCTATTTTGATTTTTCATCGGCGCGCGAAGATACAACAAAAGCCGAGGGAGAGAAAGAGAGAACGCCGTGTCAGCGAGCGGCTCGGAAGATGTTCTTTCGAGGCTAATAAAACCTCTTATCTATTAGTAAACGCTTTCTGAAATACCAGCGTAGAGCGGGGAATCGTTTGTTTGCCTACGCTGCACTCTCGATATTAGTCGCGGACACTCTGTATCCGATCTGGTTAAATTATCGAATAAACTCGTTATTCCCGTCGGCAGGGGCTAAAAAATTCATCGGCGCTGTTCAACGCGTCCGATCGTACCCGCCGTTCATCTACTAGGATCGACCACTGGAAAAGCCCCGCGCGGAGCTGCCGGCAAAAAGCTCCAGGAATCCAGCGGTGCAGCGATTTTCCGGAATCTCCCGCGCGCGGCAGCCTTGAGATTCCTCGGCGTCATTAGAATTCCTCTTACGCATCGGCGACGCCGGCGTATTCTCTCACCTTCCCGGCGGCTCTCGGCTCTCTCGGATTCGGCGCTGCGGCGCTCGGGAGAAAGTGTACCGAGAGCCGGCGCACCGACGTGGAGATAGGAGCCGCGGCCGCTCTCGCGCGCGGGTATGTAGAAAACACAAAGAAATAGGCAGAAACGCGCGGCCGCCGCGAGGAGGGAGAGAGAGAGAGAGCCGCTGCTGGCAAAGTGAGCGCACGGCGAACGGATTCCTGGCAGTTTCATAACTTAGGCGACCGACATTCCGAGGCGCGCTCAATTGCACCACTAATAATAATGCCCCTGACGTCATCTCCTAGGCGGCGAACTGCCTCGCGCGCCAAGAATTCGGGCACTGGCCCGCGCGGACTCTTTTGGGGAAAGCGGGGATTGGGTTTCGGCGCGGGGCAGATGGTTCTTTCGAAGGGTGTTTCTCGCGAAAGGGGGCAGGGTCGATTATCGTTAGTTTTTCGAGCCACTTTTCTATGGTTAATCGCGTAGAAAGTCTCGTGGGCTATATTACGTGCCACCAGACACAAAAATGCCCGAATGTTTGCGGAGCGCCAAGGGCTACATCCGCTTAATTGGAGTACGACCGCGCTCGAGTCCCACGCAAAAAAAAAGAGAACATTCCTAAATATGATTGATCGACCGTCGGCCGACCGCGTGGGACACACCGTCATCCGCGCGGTTGAACGAACGCGGCCGCGCCGGTCGTTAGCATAAATTCGTCCAGTCCCGCGAATGAAAATCTCGCTCCTGAAAAAAAGCAGAGAGCTCGAAGTTCTGTTTACCCGCGGAAGTCGCCTCGCCGACGTGTCATCGGCCGCGCGACTCGCCGAGAGAGTCCAAAGTCCGCGTGATTCAGAGGGCGAGCCGTTACTTTCGGCTTAGGACTCGGCCTTACTCGTTCGCTTTGTTTTTCTTTCTCTCTCTCGGCGCGTATCTTCATTAGGGACCCGAGTCGCCCGAGCAAATTGCTCGCGAAGAATGCGGCGCCGTAACGAATGGACTGCTCTCGGGCCCGTTTTCTCTGGAATTCCAGAAATCTCCGCGAGAGCGATAAGCCTTCGCCGTTTTCCCGCGCATTACGCGCGCCGGGCATGATTTAACGGCCGCGCGCGCGCGCGTCTTCAATGATAATAAGCTCCTCTCACGGCGGTGGCTCGCGCGCGCTCTCGAGAGCTTTTTCGAGGGGGGCGCGACGCGGGTAATTGCACCGATGGTCGCGAGAAAATGCGGACGCGCGCGCGCGCCTGGCTGTAAATTCAGGGGAGGCTACGCGTTGTAGCTTGGTTTAATTGCCGCTTCGCGGGATATAAATTGACGCCTTGATTAGAAATTTGTTTTCAATTAACGGTGATATATATTTGTGGGCTGCATAGCTTACCCGATAGGAAATTACCAATCATCGGCCGTAAAATACTGCCGCGTGTTTCCTATTAAAAGAAGTCCGAGTCGGGAGAAAAGTTTGTTTAATGCTTTCGAACCCTCGTAACGTTTCTTGATTATCTTATTTAGATAAGCGTTTATGCACTGGAAGTGCAAGCATTAAAAGCTTAATTACCGTTAGATTCGAAATGTATTAAAAGGTTCTTAATACCATTTAGAAAATCCACCAATTCTTACCAAAGCAGAATCCCCTTGACGCGTCTACCAAAAAAAAAAAGAAGAAAAAAAAAGCGTTTACCGCGAAAATCTGTGTACTCGCATAGTTTAGTAAAGCGATTTGTCGAGGAATTGCTCGCCCCGCGAGCGTTCCTCGTATAAGCATTAAAAACTTTTTGCTCAAACAAACTACACGCTCTCTCGCTCGCCCATATACCTTTAATGTAATAAGATACTACAGTAAATTGGCCTATTTCAGCCTGAGAAACAGTTAGGCGCGAGCTCCGACTCGGAAACTACAAGCCGGAGAGCTACGAGTCGAGAGAGCCGAGCTCGAGAGAGCGTGTACTTAAATAAAATCGCGGAGTCTCTCGTAAATACCCTGTACCTGCGCGCCTTGTTTGTAAGCAAAAATCCTCTCTCGCGAATCTCCGGACGAGGCCGAGAATTGCCCTCCGTCCCGAACCGGGATAATAGGAGGACGACGCGAAATTAGAATCGTCAACAACAACAACAACGGCGGCGGCGGCAGCTTCTGCCCGTAACGAAAGGCGCATTAAGCCTCGCAATTAACGGCCATTAAAGGGGATAATTGAGGGGCGGCGCTGCCTCCTCCCCGCCCCCCGGGAGAGAGAAGACGATCGGGAAATCGGGAGCGCGAGAAACGGCGCGCGGAATGCGCGGCCTTTTCATTGGTCAATTGAATTTGCCCGCGCTCGCGAGAGAGAGGAGCGCGAGCAATTAGCGGCTCTATATTTAGAAAGGAAAGTCTCTCGCGGCCGCGGACCGCCGCCGCCGCTCGCGCCGCTGCAGATGCGATAATTGAAAAGGTTGTTGCGCGAGAGCTTCCTTTTTTTTGCGCGCGCCGAAAGGGTACCGAGCCGTTGCGACGTGCTCGGCGATGGAATTTTCAATGAGCGGCGGCGGCGGCGGCTGTTATAAGCGCCTAGGAACGGATCCGCCGCGTTTGCGGCTCGCTCTCTTTCTCTCTCTCTCTGTAAGAGCGCTCCGAATTTTTGCGGCTGGGATTCGCGATTAGCTTTCTTCGCGCCGCCGTAATAATGAAATGATAATTGCTTTTTATCGGCGCGGCGCTATTTGCGAGCGGCCTGAATCTCGTTATCGAATTATTTAAAGCTACTTGCCGATTGGGAATGTTGTTTCTTAAGCCGGTATCGGACGTATTATCTTTATTTATATATTGTTTTTCGTTAACGTCGAGGCGTTAATTGCTTTTCAGATTGTGTTTCGAAGCAGCCTTTGGAATTTTAGAACTTTAATGAACTTGTATATTAAGTTATTGCTTTTTGTTTTTTTAGAGAACTTGTTAAAGAACGAGACAAAGATTGCAATTCCGTTACTCGGATATTCAGGATTGTAAATTGTAGTTTCTCTTTCAAACATAAATTGTACGCACAAACTATTCAAACGATTTAAGCTTGCTTTTTATAGTTTCCTTTTGCTTTAAATAGTCGCGCAAAGCAACTAAAAAGGCCGACTGCTCCGTTGTTCCGAGTTCATTCACAGAGGTTTATTTTAAAAAAACATCCAATTCCCCGCCAAAGTGCAACACTCTCTCCGAAGCCGAGCCGGTACTATTGTTTTCCGCAATTTCTCCTTATCTCCGTATGCAAATACATCGGCACGAAATTGCAATTTCAATCCCCAATCTCGGGCACATCGACTCGGATATATATATCCCTGGGCAAAAGCGAGGCGGCGGCGGCGGCGGCGGCGGCTCTCTTTATTGGCGGCGAGGAGGATTTTTTTCCCGCGCGCATAACCCATTCAAGATTGATGGCCGATGCGGCTCGTGCGTGCACATCCACCGGGGGGACGCTTTACGAGCCGCGCTGCCGGCGTCTTATTACCGCGGCGCGCGCGGCGGCGGCGGCTCGTCGCGGGGCCCGATTCGAACCCGTCGGCGGAGCGATTTTTTACATCACGCGGCGAGGAGCTGCGTTTCAGCCGCGGTGGCCGCGCTCTTAAATTTGTCCGCCGCGATAAGCCTCCTCTCCGACCGTTTTTTTTTTTTTCTAGCCGGACGGGGTGTGCGGCTGCGGATGAGAGGGTTTTCTGATAGATAGAGTTACGTGGTGTTTGGAAAAATTATACGTTATATTTGGTAAAATTTTAGATGGTTTCCTGCGGGCTTGACTCTCTTATCATTGAATGAGAATCTGAAAAACGTTTGGAAAATTGGTCTATTTCAATGCTTCACCGTTTTTAAGAATCCTTCATTACGGGGTCGTTTAGAAACTATTAATATACAAATCGAAACATTCTAATGGTCTAAACCTTCCATTATGACTAAAATAAACCTTGTCGATAAACAGCAGATTCTTTTCCGCTTAGAAATCCAAAAATACACATCGGCTCCTATCAAGTAAAGCGCGTAAAAATAAAATCGGTGCGTAGACTCATCGAAGAAAAAAAAACCCCTCCGTCAATCGATTAAGAAGCGCATTGTCGAGCGGCAGGAAGCGGTGCGAGATAAACTTCGCGTTTCTGCAAAAAAACACAAATTGCGTCATCGCCGCCTTGTTTATCCTGAGCGGCCTGTGGATTTTGCGAGGATAGCGAGAAAAAAAAAAGAGAGCCGTACTTCCCCACCGTAGCTCTCGTCCGGCGCGTTGTCAGAATTCCAAAAACTCTCGCGCGGATAAGGAAAAAAAAACCCGGAATGCACACACAGTGTACACAGAAACGCATATTCGTTCGGTCAACAAGCCGCCGCTGAGCAAACGAACGCCAGCCGACTTCCGATGAAGTTCGGAGTAGTAAAGTGCCTCGTTGCCTGGAATATCGTGGCTGAATAACGGCTGGACGAGAGAGGAGCGGATAATGACGGGCCCGAAGCGGTAAATAAAAAATCGAAGACGCGCGGCCACTTTCGGAATTTTTTCCTTGTTCGCGCGACTCGAGCGTACTTCGCCGGCGGTTAATTTTGAAAGAAGAGCGTACTTCGAGAGTGGATTAGTATTCTCTTGGCGGGTTTCGAGGACGTGTGAAGATTTTTAGAGGGAACGAATGGGATTTTATTTTGGTCATACTTTTTAAATGCCCTCGAGGAGAAGATTAACACGGAGCTTTTAGGAATTGGCGAGAAATTTTTGAACCTCGAACGAGGGAAAAACTGATTTGAAAAACCGAGATTTCTGGCGTTAGTTCTATTTTTATGCTCCCCGCAGATGAAGTTTTCCAAACAAATATCAAGAAGCGTTATCTGGAATTCATTTTCACGGAACACCTCGTTTTATCCTCCGACGTCGGTTTCAGCTTACTAAAACCAAGAAATTTAAGCCGACGACTCGAACAATTATACCGTTTTTCCCGCAAACAGGTGCAATAAACGCCTCTCTAAATTTTCCTCCGATTCCCGCGATTCTGGAGAGCTGCGCGCGCGCAGAAATCCGCAAACTGCTTCAGCGAACAAACTAAAACCGTCTGCCAATATACGATTAAAGCCAATCTTTAAGCGCGAAGCGCCGCCTAAACAATCGTCAATCGCGAAACAATAATCGATCGTTCGCCGTGTGCGCGTCGCTGCACAAATTGTCGTGCGCACACACCGACGGCTTTCCGGAAAAATATATATAAGATATCGAGTCTTTTCAAGGCGCGACTCGCGACTTGCGCTCGGGTATGTAAACGCTGCCGATAAAAGGCGAGCCGGCCGTTCATTCATGGAATCGGCCGCCCGGAGCTTTTAAGGCGCCTCTCCACTCTTTCGAAAGTCGAGAGCCGAGATGTGCTGAGTCACTTTTGCGCAGTTAGACGCGCGGCTGCGGTGCCGAGGAGAGGCATTGCACGGAAATGTGCGCGCGGCTGTGCGCTAGAATTTTTTGAGGACGACTTTTTGCGCGCGCGAGTTTGAATTATTAAAGAGGAGCATAACGCGCGAAAGAGGTTTTTCGAGGTACGGTTCGAATTTCGCGAATTGACCCATTTGAAATTTTCGAAAGATCGATCTAGGCTCGTTTATGAGGTCAAGTGCTGCAAGTGAGAGGTTGTGAAATTTGATCGCTAATTAAAACGCATGTGGAAAAGATTGTACGAAATTTCGAAAATTAAGGGAAAGGTACGTCGAACGGCCTCTTTATGCCGTAATGCGTTAAATCACCTTTCTTGTTAAACCGATGGTTAACAAGATTACAGTCGTTTGGCGATTTTTCACTTTATTCAAATTTTAATGTTATACACACTCATTTCGCGCTTCTTATTGGGATTGATTGAATTTTATTGCCTTTAATGAGTGTATACATAAAAAAATGCGAAAAGGCCGTCTTGTGCATAGATTGAACGGGTCTCATTACTCAAAGTCAAATCCTTTTGAACTTTGGTTTCTGCTTTTGCAATCTTATCGAGTATTCGTTTAATTAAATTTTTGTTCATTTACAGCTTAATATGATTATTATCTGCTATTTTTAATCTTTGGTTAATGGACACCTTTGTCGCATCTCACATCCGCATTTTTTTTACAAATAACACGTTCTCGATCAAATCCACATTTTGTAATCTAAACAAATAATCGGACCAGATTATCTTACAAGAAGGAAAGTGTGTACGATGAGCTGCGTGTTTATAAATAAAACACGAATAACGCATACTGAGTTTTATCTACAATCATCCCGTTCGACTCCCCATCCTGTTCCGGAACAATATCGCCTCGTTATCGCTGCATCGACGGAATTTTTGGGTAAAGCTGAAATTGGGATAAAAACGAAGTATACTGGTCGAATTGTTGTCAAAAATTCATAGTACACAACTTTAGCGAAAGTAGAGAATATCACACGACATTCCTTACGGTATTGCCTCGCGCGCCGCAACCTCCTCTGAATAACTCTCCGGGCCGCGTTCATTCATCATTTGTCAAGCGGGGCAAGTGGAGAAGTTCCATTAGCCTTCCGCTCCTTTTCTCACTATTTTCCCGGCGCGCGGCGCGCGATAAAAGGCTGCCGCGGCGTACTCGATAACATATTCGTAAAGAATAGAGCTCCGCGCGACGACGTCAATCAGTTTCCGCGGAAATACGCCGGGCGATAAAAAAAAAAAGCGCCGCCAGCCAACGTCAAGATCTATTTGCAATGTAAAGAGCAGCGAGAGAGAGAGAGACCCGACTGCTAATTGATCTGCCGCGCGCAGCGCGCGAAAGATGAGGGGGCTCTTTTTACGGGTGTTGACTTTATTTTTAGAAGGACTCTATTTTCGGACGGCTTTTAAAAATAAAACTTGTTATGCGGATTCCCCGGCAATCAAAGAGATGCCGATACGCACTCTTGGCGCGTGTGTGTCTTCTCC
>UCOL01001340.1:0-38749 GCA_900474335.1 Ormyrus nitidulus
TTTTTTTCCCCCCACCACGGCCATGCATCACACGAGAGAGCGAGAGAGCCTCCGCGGCGGATCAATTTTTCAGCGCGCGGCGCCGTGCTTCTTCATTTAACTTCGCGTTTCAATTACTCGGGCGCGGTAACTTATCGCCGCGCCGAGTCTTCGCCGCGGCGTCTTTCAGTATTTATGGATCGCGGATATAGTGTGGAGGCGCCTTTTTTCTACGATTTACCGCCGAGTTCTTTGGCTTTTTTGCTTCTTTACACGAGCTCCAATAAAAATGCATTGATACGAAGTCGTAAATATTCTTAGGTACCTTCGTTAGAATACAAAGCGGGTATTTTATGTTTTTATTTTTTTTTTTCAGCTTTACGCATCTCACTTTGTTCCGCAGTAAACAGATCTTACGCAAGGAGTTTTTTTTTTTTTCGAAAAATTTTGACGTTAGAGATTTTTATTGAAAACAATGCCGCAAAAACAGTCTGCAATCCGAGTTAAATCGTAAAAACTGTTTTTTTTTCATTCCTAAGATTGCGTTTGACCAACGGAAGTCGGGCTCGACTATTACGCCTGGGTTATATGTAGGGCAATTGACATAATATGCAAGCAAGCAATTGAAAACATATTCCAAGCTCCAAAGAGTTATTTAATAATAAAGATCCTTGAGAACGAAATTGAGCGCGCGGTAAATCAAAACTTGCTGCGCGCCGCGCTCCTTAAAACAACATAACCATTGTACATCACACTTTGCGTCATTTTTTCTGATGGGATAATTGGCCCGTTGCACAACTGGTTTAACAAACCGATACGTCATTCGCGGGAGCCGCTCGCCGAGCAAAGACTCGCGTTCGCTCTCGCGAAATCTTCCGGCGTTCGCTCTCCCATTGCGCCCATTCGATTTCGTTATCGCTAATTAAAATACTTCGTCGTCGTTCGTTCCCCGCGCCGCGTCCAAGTTCCGAGAGCCTGCGAACTTCTCTCTCGCCGCGCCGTGCTCTTTATTAGAAAATAAGAGCGCGAGCTCATCTCGCTGACGTTTACTTCATACTGGTTTGGCGACTCTTCGATGACTGAATTACGTAACCGCGGTCTGTGTGTGAGTACGGAGTCGCGCGCGCCTGCGCTCGTCCGCTCTCAGTTTCGTACCGGCACCGAGCGCAAAAAAGTCGCTAATCAAATTTTGCCGAGGCGCGGATCGCTGCCGGGAGACGAGCCTTCTCGGTTCTTGTTCGTTCGACCGGAGAGCTGCGAATTCCTGCTGCTGTTTGCATTGATGTTCTGCAATCAATTACCCGCTGTCGGCAGGCACTTTTTGGTAATAAACATCTGCAATAACATCGCTAAATCATCCGCGCGGACTCGAGTTTTCCTTATCGTACGTTCACACTTGGCGCGAACCGTAACCGCTTACGCTAAACTTATTAGTATTCTTACCGTGAATTTTAATAACGCCACGTTAATGCATTATACGCAATTCCGAGCCTCATTATCGCGACTTCGACCGTCCGGAACCTTTAAAAAAAAAGCTCACGGAACGTTAATTATCTCTAATGACCTCTGACGTTTACCCACTTTATGTGCGAGGCAAATATTCAATTAATTTTTAATGCATTTTTTCCGCCGCAACTGTTTGTGGACATAATTAACCACGTGACGTTACAGTCGCCGACTCCGGCCTGAGGAGAAAAAGCACCGACAGATACCCGCGCGCAACAAAAACTCCGCGCTCCGAAGCGCGCCGCGGCGAGTCGAGCTTGTGTGTGCACGAGGCATGACTTCTCTCTGCTTTTGTTACGGATTCGCTTTGGTTTTTTTGCATCCTTTTTACTCGTTTTTTTTTCTTCTTCTTCTTTTCAAAGCGCCAACGTTTGGTAACTCGAATTCGCGCAAGAACGGAGGGGCAAAAACGCGGATGTCACTTTTATATGCGGAAAACGTTTTGGACCGTAAAAACGTTCGGATTGCCTGGAATAAGAGAGATGCCAAACTTAGAATTTCCCTAAACCAATTTGGCGTACCCTGATGTCCAACCCGGAAAGCGCCGGATTCGGTGCTGTTCGAATATATCGAATTTGGACATGTAGAACTTCAGCGTGTAGTGGTGTAATCAATATTGTAGGTTAAATATTGGTAATGTGTGACCTCACCCAAATGGACGGAGCTGCAGAGGATTAAAGATTTTGAATTTGAGTCTCGATTTGCATGTATTACTATTCGAAATGCCAAAGTAAACATTTTTGTGTTAAAACGTCTATCCACCTTCTTGGAAGACGCAGAAAGCTTTATACATTTATTTTCCCGCAAATTTCTTAAAAAGGTAAATATGACGCATGTATTATTTTTATTGCTCTAAATAAGAGTATAATAAAAACATTATGTGCACCTTGATACGGTGCTTGCATTTCACGCTATGCACTCTTGAATAATTGAAAGCAAACCGCTGAAAAATAACGATTTCGCAAGCTGTATTAAAAAGCCCTCTTTAGTCTCGAAATTTGACTCGCAGATTATTATTGCGTTAAAGGTAACTAAAAAAATATTTGCAAACACAGACTGTCACGTCTATTCAGGCGGGATTTAAACGAGCGCGTCGCCCGGAAGAAAAGTTCCTCGGCCAATTAGTCCCGCGACTTTGAAGCAAATCCGAAACTCAATTTACAAAATCAAGTCAAAACTTGCAGCTCCGATCCTATTTACATCGGCGGCAGAGCGCGCACCGCCGTCGAGGTTCGGAAAATCCTGGGATGCAAAAAAGATAAGCCCAGAGAGAGAGAGCCCTTAAGTAGCTTTCGCAAGCGCGCGCGTGCATTAGGCGCTATAAACGACTTGGAAAGCACTCGGGAAAAATAGCGGAGGGAAAGCATCCGGAGCTCCGATACGCACCGGCGCACAATGCGCATCCTTGCCTCCTTTATCATCGGCTCGCAGTCCGGACACCCAGACGGCGTTCTTCCTAAGCTCGAACAGGAGAGAATCGCACAATAGACATATAGATCTGGGCTCGGCACAAAAGCTATACATATAAATATATATGCATATATATACGCGCCACGGAGTAAAGGCGTGCATTCGGATTCCGAGCGCGTCACAGTATAAAAGGCAACACAGAGAGAGAGAGAGAGAGAGAGAGGGAGACTCTCTCTCCCTCTCTCTCGCGCAATATTGACGTGTTTCCTGGCTGCAGACAGGGAGAAACAGAGACAGAGAGAGAAACGGGACGAAGATAAGGCAGAGAAGCCTCGGCTTAGCTCATTTCCCGATTATCCAGCCGTGCTTCAATCTATTTGCCGGATATTGTGAACACCTAACTGAATGCATCGGTACACACGCGCAAGTCCTCTCTCTCTCTCTCTCTCTCCCTTGCGGACGTAGGCGAAGGCTGAACTTTCATATTGACGCGCCGGCATTATACGGCTCGAGGCCGCAGATAAAAAGCTCGAGCTTTATCAGTTTTCGGATTGTTTCAGCTCTCCTCTTTTTTTTACAGCACAGCCTCTCCGAACTTCCAAAGGGATCGATATTTTTCGGGATTTTCAATCGCGTTTTCGGATTCGCCAGCCGGAAATGGCTGCTCCTGGAATCGGAGGGGAAGGATAATAGCGGGAAAAAGGAGAGCGGATGAACCGGTGCTCGGTACTTCCAGCGCCAGATTTAAAGAGGATATCGACAATGCCCGGAGTTTAGCCAGTTGTTACCAGGTTTTGGAGGTCGGACGCGGAAGCTGATGAATTATCGGCGGATTAATTCGAGCGAGCTTTTTTCGCTCGACTTTTATAGTTTAGCTTGGAGTGCAGTAAGGGAATATGATTCTTCGGAGGCGAGAGAAATTTATCATCTCGTCGGAGCTTTTTTTATGGATGCATAATGATGAATTTCAATACCGTTCGTACACGCGCCTCGGGTGTTCATAAATAATGCATTTACGGCCGGTTTCTCCGCTAAATCTGCCTAATAAATTTACAATAAAGCGAAATTTTAACTGGGTTAAAAATTAAACTTTTATTGCGTAAACTTCTTCGGATCATAAAGCAGACTCGCGGGGCTGTAATGCCTGGTGCTATCGCCGGGACTTTCTTTTCGCATCAATTCAAAACAAACGGAAATAACGCTTTTTTTTAATACTCGAAGGCACGTGTTGCCTCGTTTAGCGCGAGATTTATTGGCAGTACGTTTAAATTCTGCAGGGTGATTAAAGTGGAAAGAAATTACGGTAATCGAATTAAAAGAGCGGCAGCTTAATTTGAGCGCTGCTTTTCCCGTATCCTTTGTTCAATCGTTATTTTTAGAACAATAAATTCATTTCCGAGCGTTTTATCATTTAGCTCGAATTTGATAAGCATTCTGTAATTGTCGACATAATTGCGACTATAGCTTGTGTCGCGATTATTGTTAGACATTAAGCGCAATTACGCGTGCTTCCATTTCTGTATTTATTGTTCGCTACAGATTAATAATCAACGTTTCTCCTCGGTTAATTTGAAATTATAGTGTAATTTAGATAATGTCAATTGTGGTCGCATAACTTATAACAGCCGATAAATTAAATGGAGTGCTTCATTAATGTTTCATTTATGCAAGGGTTAATTTTGATAAAGAAAACTACCCCACGATTATTACTATTTGGCGAATTGCGCAAAAGTAATTAAATAACTGTAGTATAACATGCATATTTTATTACAGTTATTTTAAATATTGCGCAGATACCCCATCGTAGGGGATGAGTATAAAAATATATTGAACGTAATATAATTAAGTGGAACATCAGCTGAAAAATATAAAAGGATATAAATAGTGTAAAAATCTTGCATGCTCAATATGTACATATAAGTGATATAGTTGATTTTTTTATAATGTTTAGTGCAAGTTTGTAGTATTTACTGGAATATTAAGGTAGTACATTAGTTGATCAATTATTTTGATTATATGTAAAATATTTTTTATTTCCTTATTTCCAAACACTTTACAAAGCATGAAATACTTTTAATTCTGATATTCAGTATTGACTGATAAGTTTATAGCTTGTAAGACCTTTTTCACACACTACAAATTATTTTTTACGTACCAATTTCTCACCCGACATCCTATTTATAGCGACCTAATTTTACGACAATGTTTCTAAATAATCAGAATAGCTGTTAAACCCTATGAAAAAATAATACAATTGAATGTGTTCTACTTGTAAGCAGTCTTTGTTATCTTTAAATAATATCATTGTCCCTAAAAACTCAATGGAACTAATAAACCAACGTAGACAATAATAGCATTAATAAAAGAACGATAACGAGATAAAAATAAAGCAGCCCCAAGCGAATGTGAATTAGAAGCATGAGGTCTGGAACCCCCTAGAATTTAGCCTTAGCAAGGCAGCGTATCAGCCGACTAAAACTTGGTACAACTGATTTTGCAGACACTACCAAAAGAAATCGCCGACGCCGAGCGGCGGAGGTAGCAGCAGAACGGGTTGGCGCACGCGCAGAAGCGTCACGACGGCCGGCGCCACCGGACATCAGCACCACGTGATCGCCAGTGCCGTCGCCACGGCACAGGCCAGGATGCAGGCCGAACAGGGGAGCATCGGTGAACTGCGAGGTTACCACAACCTCAGGTCCCGACGGCACACCCTGGCCAACGTTCGGTGAGTTATCCGCCCTCTTTCTACCCTCCTCTCTTTCGCTTTTTTTTTCCTCCGCTCTCTCTCTCTCCCTTTATCAATTATGCAGAGCTCCGGAGCCTCTTTTATCTCTGGAGCGCGCGCGACAGCGGCAGCCGGTTCGATGCTTGCTTGCTCGGGTTCACTCGCTTTTTTCTCCCTCCCTCTCCTCTGCCAGCCCGAGTGTGTACCCAGTCGCCCTCGGACTATTGTTCCGAGCGCGCGGCTACCAGCTCGGCGTGCACGCGCCTACGTGCCGGATGAATGATTAAGCGAGGAATCTGCATTCGCACGGCCGGGAGAGGGAAAAATCCACTCCATGTTTTTAGATCGAGATAATTCGCGGGGAGCTGTAATGGCATAGATCTAATGGTCGTTCCGCCGCTGGATATTGATATAAGTGTTCTTTTTTTTTACAAACTTTTTGCCGCCGCCGCGGAGGCTTCGAAATATCGCGCCGAATAGAAGTCTGCGCGGGTATAGATAATGCGCTTATTACAAATGGATTTTTACTCTTAAACTTGCTAAATTGCCATCGGGTTGTCACTTTTTTAAATTTAATTAAAAAGCAAATGTGTTTGCAGCGGTTGTCTGATTAAAACCGACTTTATCTACTTATTTATTATTTTGATCATTTTTAAGTTCCTTTGTTGCGCTTAAGAGCGAGTGTACGTTCTTGAAGTATTTGTCCATGTCAGCGAGACAATATACTCCTTTATGCTATGCCCAACTTGAAAATACGTAACAAAGACTTAGCTGAAAGAATAGTCGGTTAATGTGCTAATTTCATCGATAACCATTTACGAATGATTGCGGTTACTGTTTTATTCATTGCTAATTTTAACTTTGCGACTCTAAAATTAGGTCGTAAATTGATTTGAATAAATTTTTGAAACTTCCCGAATTTGTAGTTACCGTGGCCCTTTGAAATTTGCACTCTAGTAAAGTGCATTTTTATTCTTAATGGGTTGATTATTGTACAATTTAAAATGCAAATTGCTTTCGTTGAGGTGGAAAATTTTTACTTTGGTTAACCGTTTTCTATTTGTAGATCAGAGGCACCTTCGATTTATTACAAACAGAAATTGCGTTACAGCTTTGTTTAAAAGCTTTCACTCAAAGTTTGGACTAAGAAATAGAACAGCAAAATTGATTTTATGTAAAACAGAATAATTTTCCGTAGGTATTTATAAATTGTAGGGTAAATAAAAACTATATTATTTAAGAGTTTATAATGAAAATAATAATATTATTAATCATAAAATTGTCACTGAATAATCGATAATTAAATATTTAAAATAAAATTATAGTAAATAATAATCGGTTCAGTTTTTAAATTCATTCTTCCCTTGAATATTTAAGATAACATTTTGAATCTCTTTTATAAAAAGATCGATTAAAATAAATCTGTTACCGAAACGTATACATACTAAACGTTTTAGCAAACTTCGGGCATCAATTTTGTAGGACGGTATTTAAGTTAGCACAAACTTTCCGTATAACCGCTCTTGTTAATACTGATTGTAAAAATATCATTTTGCATAATGTAAGGATAATTCATGCAGAAAGCGCAGTTACTCCATCGTAGAGTTATCAAACTCGATAATAGAGTGCAAATTTAGATTGAAATTTAAGCTTTTTCTTGTAAATTTCATACTAGATTGTAGCAGTTGGATAACTGCACATCTTTCACTGGAATATCAAGATTTTGAAAGAATATAATCAAAAATGAATATAAAATGAATGCTGGTAACATACTTTTGATTAAACAAGATACGAACGTTTGCTAAATTCTGAATAAAATGAATAGATTCTCAAATAAAAGTAAGACGAGCTGTAATGCCGTTTATGTCGTGCATGCAGTTGTTTTTCTTTTACTATTATTTTTAGAAATCTCGCATAAATTGTTAGGAAAATAAAAAAAAAAACGTTATACTACCTAGTTCAAAGCTTTAAATAGAGTTCATTTATTGATTTATTTTTACACTCTGCCAAGGATTGCTTTTATAGAATTACATGCTATAAGTTAAATAAAACCAACCATTCAAATTGAACTATACGTATACAATTTTAATTTAACGACTGGTTATCGAAAGAAAAAGTAGTAGGTAACGCAGGAAAATTATCTTTCAATGTAACGACACTCATTTAATTTCCTGAAAGAAATGAAACACCGCGGAAAGTGAGTAGTAAAATCTAAGTTATTTGTAGCGGCTAAATAAGAATCTCAAGAATGAGACTGAATTTATTGGACGTTTTATTTTATTACCTGAATCATTTCAAACATTTGAGCATTTATATTCTGATTAATTTTTTACAAGAGGAATAATACAACAGATTTGCTTGACATTTAAAATCTGAAGGTGCTATCTATACGATAATTTATAAAGTGACATACGTGATGACTATCGAAAGCTATAATTTAGTAAATTACTTCTTTAATAATAGAAAATGTTTGATCAATGAATATTTATGAATATTTAAGGAAGATCTTTTATATGATACAGCGTAATTAAACAGAATTTATGGTCTTGGTTATAAATGATGTCGACGAATAAAAATTAAATGTACTTGGATATTAAACGCCTCGCCGTCATGCATCCGAAATAAAATAAATATTAAGTATTAAAAAAAAAAAAAAAATGAGATCATTCAATACGTACGACCACTAGGTAGTCAGACAAAGAACATCCCTTGAGCGAGTTATAAGTCGTATATTTAATTGCGTTTTAATATTCCAACGCCTCCGGGGGGTCCGCCGCGCGCGCCTTCTAGTTACGTGCAGTCTTATTGGAGGTATTGATTGCGAAGCTTTTAAGAATAATTATTCACAAAAGGATTCCTCGGAATAACTTTAAAATGGGGTCGAAGTGAAATTGCATCCTCGCTGGAGGAGCGAGTCAAATTAGTGTAATTACATATTTATCGGGGTTATTGATTTCGAGAATTTTTCAATTTACCTGACGTTATTAAGGAAGTGCTCGACTGATTTTTCGCGCGGAAGAGTGAGAATGATATCTGGGATAGGGATATTTATGAAGCGAGGGAAAACTTTACCTATTAATAAGCGTATACGTACAATATATGCATTTTATCTGCGAAGATAAATATATTAGGCGGTCATATTTTTTGTTTAATTTATTACAGTAGTTCTATAAGTAGCAGCTGCTTTGCATCTCTAAATCACTGGAGCCTCTTTCTCGAAAAACAGGGTTATTCACACATCGGACTGAAAAAGCTTGTAAATATATGTCGTCGAGAGAAAAAGAACGCAGAGTCAACATTCACATTTTTATTCCACATCGATAAATTAACGTGAACACGACAAAAAATTTGGCGTCCGCAAAAAACGTTGTAGGAGGAACAACGTCTCTCGATAGTTTCTCGAGAACGAAACGAACGTCGAGAGAAGCAATAAAAAAAAAACACTTGTAAATTTCGAATCGAGCACCGAAAGTAGCAAGTAGATTCAGGGCATGCAGCGACACGGAAGCACACAAGTGCAACTCGGATAGGGTCTGACGAGTTTCTCCCGGCGGCCATTTACGAATGCCCATTCCGCTTTAGGGCCAGCTTTGCGCATAGTTTTGTCAAACAAAACCTCCACCGACGGTAGAGCTCGCGATGGACTGACTGACTTATCGTGGCGCTTGGATGCTTTCGGCAGCTTCGCCATGACGCCTTGGTCTCGCGTCGATGGTCCGGGTTGCAGTGATGGACCGGCTATAAACCAGAAAGTCGTTCTGTTTATTACACTGTTGTCTATTGTCGACTATAAATTCAAATTCGATTAATCTGCTTATTAATTTGCCGATAATTATAAGTAAACAAAGTTTTGTTTAGGATAAAATTGAAGGTAGGGATGAGTTCATTAATCGATTGTAATTGAAACAGTATTTCTACTTTAGTAACGTGGCTTTAGAGGTATCCGATGAAATTGATATTCTGCTGGTATAATATTGATCGATAATTATTTTGCATAAACATTTACGCATGCAGATGTAAACAATTGCTGTCTAGTAAAACTGAATCAATATTCACGATTTGACGACGACATAAACTTTTAATATTATAATTCGCTCATGAATTGTTAAGAAAAAGATCGTTAAAGTTGCTGCAGGCGTTAAAGGTGAAAGATATTCAGGGCATAAAAATATTAACCTAAAAGTTTTAAAGCAATGCCGGAAAGAGGACTCCAAGAGCTTTTGATTGTCACAGTATTCAGCTCTTTTATAATAAGATTTATAATCTACAAAAGAGTCGACAGTTTAGAATGTTATACCGTCGGCCTTATCGAGCTCGGGGTACTATCTACTTTTACCGGTTTCTCAGACCTTATTACCTGTGCCAAAAAGAACTTGTAATCAGGCCAAGATTTAAAAAGCTCCGATGAAAAAACTGAAATCTAACTATAGCCGACTTGAGAAAGTACACGGAGAAGCAGTAACCTTTTTTTTTAGTCACGTTATTAAGATATTAGATTAGCGTTGTTTACTGCTACTGCCGATTTTATCGAGTAAGTTTGTTGTTTTACTAGTGAGCTTTTAGAGCTAAAAATTGAATGATTTATATTACGAGCAAAGGATAGATTACTAATTAAAGCGTTAATCTGACTATAACTAATAATAGCTTGTAAGTGAAAGAGTTAAGTGCCGAAGTGGAAATGAAAGTTGCTTCATTAAATTTTTATACGTAGGTGTTGTACGTACTATGCCCAGCAGACACATTTTCTTAAACTTTGTACGTAGCTTCTTACATACCTACGCTAGTTACGTTCTTTCGCAAATTTTCAAGTTTAAAATTTAAAGCTTTGAGTGCCAGGCTTTCAGACGAAGTTTCAGTTTCGTAATAACTCAACTGCACTAATTTTCACCGACAAAGAAGTGTGTAGTTTTAAATCTTTTGCATAATTAAAGAATCGTAGTTATTAAATTATAAACGCTTTAAAGTAGCTCCGACTCCAAAGAAATTTTTATATTGAAAGCAAATTTTTGTCCCCCTGACGAAATATTCACGATTTTTAATTTTATCAATCTTCTGCGTTGACAAAGATAAAAAGTGACAAATAAAAGGAAAGTTGCAGAAACTGTTTTTCGTGAAAATGTTATTTTAAAATGAACTGGTTAAAAACTGGTTTAATTAAAGATTACTGCACCCTACAGCTATATACAAAGGGAAATGCCTGTTGAACTATCTTACCGATACTGCAACAGCTCCTGTGCATATTTGCGGTCTGTTGCCCCTGCTGACCCTTCTTAACCGGCTGGTCCCGTGGGCTTTTCTTACACGGCAGGTCCCGCACGTCTTTTTTACATGGCTGGTCATTCTCTTCCTTCTTACAAGGCAGGTTCCGCTCTTCTTTCTTACACGGGTCTCTCTCTTCCTTCTTACAGGGCAGGTTCCGCTCTTCCTTCTTACACGGGTCTGTCTCTTCCTTCTTACACGGCGGTTCTCTCTCTTCCTTTTTACAGGGCAAGTTCTGCTTTTCCTTCTTACACGGGTTTCTCTCTTCCTTCTTACAGGGCAGGTTCCGCTCTTCTTTCTTACAAGGCGGGTCTCTTTGTTCCTGCTTACAGGGCAGGTTCCGCTCTTCCTTCTTACATGGGTCTCTCTCTTCCTTCTTACAGGGCAGGTTCCGCTCTTCCTTCTTACACGGGGCCCTCTCTTCCTGTTTACAGGGCAGGTTCCGCTCTTCCTTCTTCCACGGGTCTCTCTCTTCCTTCTTCCACGGCAGTTGCCATCCTTCCTTCTTACACGGCAGGTCTCTCTCTTCCTTTTTCCACGGCAGGTGCCATCCTTCCTTCTTAAACGGCAGGTCTCTGTATTCCTTACAAGGTAGGTTCCACTCTTCCTTCTTACACGGCATGTCTCTGTATTCCTTACACGGCAGATTCCACTCTTCCTTCTTACATGGCAGGTCTCTGTATTCCTTACATGGTAGGTTCCACTCTTCCTCACACGGCAGGTCTTGTTCTTCCTTACACGGCTGTTCCTGCTGGAGAGCCGGCTTCTGCTTGTTACGCTTACTCTTCTTCTCCTTCTTGGCCAGCTTGACCTGTTTCTTGTGCCACTCGTCTTCGTCCCTGCAGGGGCTCTGGTCCACCTTCTTCTTCTTCTTCTTCACCTTAGGCTTAGGCAGCTCCTGCGCACACTCAGGCTCCCTTCCAATCTGGTCCAGCACGGGTGCGCCGCACCTACAGCACTGCTCGAGGGACTCTTGGTCCATGAGTTTGCGGGCGGCGAGCTCGTGGACCCTCGCGACGTCGGTCCTGGAGCGGTGGTCGTCCGCGTAGCTGTTGTGCAGCGGCTTTATCAGCTGCCAGCAGAGGCGGCCTCGGCGCCGTTGCCGACGCGGAGACGCGTTCTTCTGACCCTGCTCTTCCTGCGAGGGGAAAAGGGGGGAGAGCTTGTTAATTCTTTTGTCGACCGGTCGAGCGCTGTTTGCGCGCAGCGTAATTGTTGCGTGCGACCGGAGGATTAGCGATTTAACGGGGATTAGCCCCTCGAGCGTCGGGCTATTTTTAATTGCTCGAGTATGATTTTACGAGCGCTTTTCGGCCGGCTTATCGCTATCTTTATTGCGCGGATTCCTCTTTTAAGTTGCTCGATTAGGTGCGATTCGCGATTTTCGAGTGGTTAAACTCGTTAGGGATAAAATTTGTTTAGTTTCGCTATCAGTTTTGTACCGTAACTGTACTTTTTAAACGTTCCTTCAACGCAATTATGTTAAATTATTATTCCTGTTTATTAGCAATAATTCGAACAGCGTTTTGAAAAAATAGCTGTGACCTTCGTAAAAGTTAAAGTAGAATACGTCTATAGCGCTTGTTATTGAGAACGCGGTAATCTTACTACGCAGTGCAATTCTCGCGATTGAAGTTACAATTACAAAAATACCTCTCTAGGTCAAAATAATAATCTCCGAAAATGCTGACCTTAATTTTGATGTCTCCAGATTTAGATAACTATTATCTGATTACAATAAGGAACTAATTGGCCTTCGTTACCCTAATATGTTTATTCATTAAACTTCTCGCGTTCGATGGACAAACAATGATTCTCTATTTATTTCTTCTCGCGCTTAGTTTCTTTATCACACTTTTGTAATGCTTGGCTCAGGGCGTTCCATTATTTACGGTGCGGTTCAGCCGAACCGTGAAACCGCTCTTTGTGTTCGAATGTATTTCTGGGCGCAATTATTTCAGAAATAACTGTTGACAAATTTCATTTTCAGAAATGAGAAAATACAACGATTAATAATAAGCGCGGGACAGTCGCTTATTAAGTTGCCTCGTTGCATTTTGTTTTCGGCCGCGCAACACGATTCTTGATGGTTTCGAATTTTTTAAGTGTAATTCGGGCTACAATAAAGCTGGGGATAATTATTTCAATTTTGAAAGGGCAGAATCGCGATAGTTGTTGATATTTTTTAATAAAAAGCGGCTCGCGAACATTCCGCTAAAAATACTCTCGAAATTGCTTGTTGAATTCGAAAAACGGCTCGGTATTTCGTTTCAAAAGGGATGAAACAAAAAATGAAAAATTGTTTGCGCGCCGCTAAAAAGTGGCTTTTTAAACAAAATAAAACAAAAAAAAAAGTGTAAGCGCCAAATTTGCATTTGGCTCTGCTATCCATTCATGCAAATCCGTCGAATTCCGTCGCGAAAAAAAAAGAATTTCAGCACTTTAATACGCGCATATTTTATTTAATCACACGCTTCGGCCAACCGAATGATTTAAATTGCCACGTCAGACGAGTCGAGCGCTAAGAATCTTTGATACACACCGACCGGCCGGACGCATCGACGGAAAACAAATCCAATAATCTGAAGCCATTTAAACATTTAATTATCCGGGTAATCCTAAATGTATGACTATTCGCACCTGCGCGATAATGCGATTTAATTCTCCGCCTTTTTTTTTTTTAAACGGCTGCTTCGCTTCTTTTTATCGTACAAGGGGCCGTTTTGTTTTACGATTATCGGGGATTGCTTAAGCCTTTATTATCAATGCGACGTTAATGGGAGACAATTAAATCTCTGTATAGGTGGACGCAATTACAATTGACTTTGAAACTTTTTTTGCGCAGTATACGTTAATATGCACTTTTCTTTTAAGAGTTAAGTGATTTAGTTAATGGTATCGATTGGATTATTATTAAAACTTCTGAAATTTATGCAAATGCTTTCGAAATGACACTTTTTTAAACAGATCTATTTTTTTATCGCTTACGTAAGAAAGCAAAAAGTATTCTTTCGAGGAATATGCATTATGTAAAATAAATAGGTGTCGAAATAATTCATTTTCGCTTGTAAATGTTTTGCAAATATTTTTAGACAGTGTCGTGTTTTCATTTTGCAAGCATTTTTAATAGGTTTCTCTTATGATATAGACGACCGCGTCTATTTTAGAAATTAAATTAGGTATACAGAAACTCCCTGTTATTCTTTTAACAAGAAAGAAACAAAACTTCGAACGCCAACTCCAATATTCATTAAAGGCATCAGACCAAGTGACAGTCCAGCTCTGCAATGGGTGTAAGTAACAATTTCGGCGGCAGGCCCGTAAATCAGCGTTGAGGCGAAGCGTCGCTTTTACGAGGGCCCCGACATCCGCGGCTGGGATAACCTCGCAAATTTTAATTCTCATGGCTACGCGGCCGCAATGAATTATTTAGGAGCGGGCCGGGGATCAATTCCTAGCTGCGATCGTAAACGTAGCCGAGGAAATATGTCGGCGCGCTGCGTTATTGCGCAGCGCGCGAAGCGCGCATAAATTCTCCCGTCGCGAAGCAAGGAGGGCCCCTCCCCCCGAACGTAATTGGCGAGGCTTTTTGCGCACCCGGGCTGACTCGTTGTTAGTGGATTGGCTGCGATTAAGAGCGAAGCGCCGAGCTGTTGATTTTGTTATTTAGTGGATAAGGACTGCGGGATTTACGAGCCGTTAAGCTCGTTCATAACTGCGGTTTGATTGCATCTCATCGATAACGGCTACCTAAGGTGTTTTGGGCGTGCCTTGGTTTACGAAGCTCGTGATGTCGACGATTTTCTTTATCGGAACGCTCTTTTTGGGAATTAAGATTTGAATTTTTGAAAAATAGCTTTGTTTATAGTGTCGCAAGAAAAATTTTATTATCAAAGTACGTTTTACTATTACCTTGATTCTATTATCAAGGATTTATTAATTTTTCAGCGAATTTAATTAAAACGAAGTCTTTCAAGTCGTAAACACAATGAACCCTAATGGAGTTTTCCGCAAAGTGCCTGCAAAGCTGCTATTAACATAAGCACTTTAGAGTAACAAACGAGCTCGACAATAAATTTTTAAATAGAAACAAATAACTGTCAAAGCTCAGCATTTTCTTGCTTTCTCGCAGGCGGTAGTTTTTAAATAAATGGCACGACTCCGTCGTATTTCAACCATTTCCTATATATCTCGGCGCACTGTATACGCGTGCCAGCGAGTCTGCCTACGATTCCGAGCTTTGCATCGTTGCATATTTTCTCGCGAAAAGGTTGAGTAACGAGGAGTCGTCGCGGTTACTGACAATGAGTCACGCGACTTCCAAGCCGCGCTTCCCCGAAAACTCAGCCGGCCGGAGGAGGCCTATTATTAGTTTAATTCATAGCCGCGCGATGCAAAAATAAGAGCGGGAGAAGCGCCTGTCTTGACTTCCCCCCCGAAGGCCGCCTTAGATTTCCGGTTCTGCGGTACTCGATTCTCGCGCTTTTATTTCGAGATATCTTGCCGCCGCGGCCGTCTTTCGTTGCCTCGATTCCTTACGGACGACACCCGAACCAATCGAGCTCTTTTCGACGACTGGAATCCAATTTAAGGCCTCTTCCGAGCGGGACAGTTCCTCGGAATGGCTGCGAATCGATTGCGGGATTTATCGGAGGCGCGCGCGACTCCCGAGTTTACACGCTCGATTTGTTTTTAAATTGACTGTAACAATGCGAGGTGGGTACGGCAAAATCGGCCGAGAGAGCTTTGTGAAATTTCAGCTGGGAGCGCGGCGAGTCGGGGGCTTCCCCGACGGCTGACAATGACGGCTGATAAAGGAGCGCCAAAGTATTCGCGCGGATACACTTTCGGAGACTGACGGCCAAGACTCTCGAGGCGCATGAAAGATGAACTCGCTAGCTTTTCACGTATATAAGAACTTGGCACTTGTGTAATGAGTATAGAGTGCTAATAATTTCTGGCGAATTCGGGCCGCTGCCGCTTTCAAAATGCGGAATGTAAATGTCATTTTGGTTTGATTAGTTCGACTGTTATTTTATTCTTTTGCACAGTATTTTTGCGCCGCGTCCAAGATTAAAAATATGCGGGCTGGATAACAAAAATATGGTTTTCGAGAATATACTTGGACTCCTTATTCGCAGTCAAGTTTTTTTTTATTGACGGAAAAGTAAAATATGTGCTTGTAAGAACTTATATAAAAAGTTTTTTTACGAGTTGCTTTCAGAACACTAAAGATAACAGAAAATAAGAAAAATCATAATCGAAATGGACAAAGTTCAATCAGTGCCTTGTGAAAGTGTTGCTAAAACTTTTAAAGCGCGAACTCAAGTCTACCTTTCCTACCGAATTCTTGAAGGAAAAAAAAATAAATAAATAAATAAAAAAATAAAAAAAATAACCAACAAAACTCACTATCATCTTCTTCTTGAGAGCCTCGCAAATGCAAACGTCCTGCTTCGACGGCACGCCGCACTTGTGCTTCGGCCGCTCGAGGCAACTGCACCAGGACTTGCTGACGTTCAGCAGCGTCGTCGCGTTGCGGGAGGCCACGAGGTTCGGAGTGATAATCGTCTCGCTGTAGGAGTGTATCAGCTGCACGTTGGTGGCGCACGGCGTCCCGCGCGGCCGAGCTCGTTCAGTTGCCGTACAGTCCTGCGAATTATTTTTTTTTTTACATAATAGGTGTCAGAAGCGGGTCGCAATTGTTATCGGGGGGAAAACTTAAAAGTAGGGGACGCGCCGGGCAAGTTTCTGAGTGGCGAAGTTTCGACGGCGCTGATATGATATAAACTTGACCGGTTTTATTGTTTGCTGGGGGGAGAAGTATCTGTTGACGTTCTCGGCGCGATTAAAAGTGCGAGTTTGGAAATAGTTGGGTTGAGTTTGATTTTAAAATGGGAACGCTGGTTTGTTATATTAGTAGATGTAGATAAAGAAATCTCAACTTTAGTTTGAAAAGAAATTATTGTCCGGGATGTTAAAGGTGATGCAGAGGGTATTATGAGTTCTGGAGCTTCAATAAATGTCAAGAACTTTAATATTACTTGAGAGTTTTGATTTCGGTCGTAAAACGCGATCGAAAACAAGCACTTTTTCGGACACTTGAGGACTTCATTCTATTCAGATGTCTTAATAATCTAAAGTATAATGGACGGTAATTAAATCTTGGCTCTTTTTAATTGAAAAACTTTTTACGAGAAAGCTCGGGCAAACATTTATGGCAGCCTAAAATTTGAAATTAATAGTGTCAGGGCGAAGATAATAAATCAGTTTAAAAAGTGTAAAAAATTTGGAGAACTTTCTATTTTAACTCTATGACTGACGCGACCAAGATTCTCATCTTTGGTTGAGATTTTGATTATAGACGAGTCGTCCGGTTCGGATCGAGACTCTGGAATTAGGTCAAAACTATCAATTTTTATTTCAACCTCAGTCTCCCGATAAGATAAAGGAAGACGCCGGGGATCTAAAACGAGATTTTTCCTCGATCCAGAATACGCAATTTTGCATGTCTTCCGTCCCTCATAAAATACTCCTCGGCGAAAGAAAATAAACTATTGTCCGGCTAAAGTAACACTTATCAACTCGGATATATATTTTCTCGCGGAACATAAGCTGGGTTGTAAAAATACTCAGTCGGAAAGGGACGGCGTCGAGTTCCGGAGCCCTTCGGAATTTTCTCTCCCAAGCACTCGGCGAACGTTGACCGAACATTGGCACAGGGTTGCGGGCTATCTTGCGTACTCGAGAGATTCGAGTTCAATAGAAATCCCCGGGGAGAGAGAGAGAGAGGCATCCCTCTCAGATATACAGGGCTTAGATAATTAATTGGATTTTCCTTACGGCGGGAGAGACAGCGAGTTTGCGTATATATTCCCGGGCTCCGTCTCTACCGTGTTCCTGTCGTCGTAGCTTTTTCATCGGCGGGAGTGAAAGAGCGCGCCGAGACGAGGTGGATTTAAACTTTAACTTCCTCGCGAGGTGTTTAAATTTGTTTGAGCGCGAGGAGAGAGAGAGGGGGGGGGGAGAGCTCGTCGGGGCGAGCGAATTATTCGGAGCTCCTTAGAATGCATTTACGAGGGCACTGCGCCCGAGAGGAAAATCGTTCCGCTGCCGATTATTTTATTACTACTCCGGGCGCGTTTTACGCGCTGATTTGATATTGCGTGCATGCCTTCGCTCCCGGTACGGAAGGGAGAGAAAGAGAGGAAAAATTCACCCTCCGCCTATATATAACTTTTTCTGGGGAAATTGTCGATGAGAGAAAGAATTACTCAATCGCGATAAGGCACTCGGAGGATTTGGGGCTCGTTATATCGATGCGCCTCGTTTCATTTTGTAGGCTGACTCGATTCGTTTAAGCAGTGGTGGATAAAATTGCAAATTTTCATTTTAATTGACGAAAAAAATCTCGTTGGCCTTTTTGAGTTTTTTTTTTCACGATAGAAACATGCAAATTTTGAATTCCGTGTTAATTATTGTGACGAAATATTTTTAGGTATTTAAACAGCTGTTGAAAAAAATTATATCTATTTAAGTCAGTAAAATAAATAATTTCAACCAATAAATCTTTACCTGCACCTGTATCACTAGTTCGATACTTCCTGGATCAACGCCCGTATCTGTTTGAGTTACCTGCAAACACAACCATAAAAGGAACTTGTGAATTTTCTTGCAATTTAATTTTCTCATTATTTACTTAAGAATAATTTTACTTACGGGTTCTGTCATCGTCTGCTTTGGTGCACATTTCTTCGTTTCTTTAACAGTTTCAACCTATGCATATAGTTAAAGCAACGTTTAATTTTTCTTTCAAAAAATTTGATCAATTTGCAAATTTAAAAAAAAAAAATCTTACGCTTTTTTCTTTTGATTTAGGTCGTTCTGCTGCTTTCTTTTTGACAAATCTAGTTTGCGATGTTTTTGATTTACATTTCTTTGAATAAGCATCTGCACATGTTTGCAATTTTTTAACCGACTGAAATAAAACGGGTATTAATTAATCTCGATATCATAAAAAAAAGGAATAATAAACTAATTATTACTTCTGCTTTTGAAAAAATTGCAAAAAATAATTTTCATTATACTTGATTAAAAATGAGATATAAAAGGATATAAGAAAGATAAGGAAAATAATGTTAAATAGTTCATTTATGCAACTTACACACGGTGGTGGTCGCGATTGACATGATCTTTTGGTACTGTGTGAAGAGACCTTTGATTTCTGCTTTAAAGACATCTTCGATGATTTCTGCTTTAAAGACATTTTCGATGATTTCTGCTTTAAAGACATCTTCGATGATTTCTGCCTTAAAGACATCTTCGATGATTTCTTCTTTAAAGAAGTCTTGGATCCTTTCGTCTTCAAAGAAATCTTTGATCTTATCGACTTCAAACTGCACTTTGATCCTTTCTTCTTCAAAGATGACGAAGACCTTGTTGCTTTAAGAGTCTTGGAACTGCAATGTTTCTTCATTACGTTAGTGGGTACCGCATTGGTCGATAATTGAAATTTAGCACATTTTGATCCTTTTTTTTCCAAAGCTGATGCAGACGGCGTTTTGCGACACTTTGCCTTTTTTTCCCGCAATGAAGTAGAAGAAGACTGCTTCGAAGGTTGGAGCTCAGATTTTGGTTTAACAACTACTTTTAGTTCTAAATCCTAAACAAAATTTAATCAGATTTAATAAAAAATTCTAAATTTTATTTTAATAAGAAATCGACATTTTTTTTTTTCCATGAAAATATTTGTTATGTATTTGTGTTGGTCAAAATTCAATAGTATATTTTTGAAATACATACTAATTTTAATATAGTATTTTGTGTTCAATATCTTTTATAAAATACTTGCTTTTTCAGGTGGTTTTTGGGTTTTGCTAGTTGTGGAAAGGGGACAAGGTTGTTTTGCCCCCCGCTTATCTATTTTACAGGCCTAAAAAATTAATTTCAAGATTAAAATGTTTTTCATTTAATTATTGCGCAATCTTACTCCTTTTTCTGGTGTCGGTTTACTCCTGAAGCCAAAGCGATCAAGCGAAATTTTTGATGTTCCTGCCGCTACCTTTCCACCTTGTCTATTAGAGGGACAATTTACCTTGCCACAGTTTTTCTTACAAGTTGCAGCTTCCTAAATTAATATATCAATTACATTAATAACGGTATCAAGGAGGAGTGTTCAGAAAATGAAAAGTTTCGTACAGGTTTTTTTTGAAGTATTACTAGAGGCTCGGCTTTAATACTAGAAGACGTATCTGATGCATCAACTGGGCAATTAGGGCCGTAAAGCTAAAATGAACCGTATTCTGTATTTGTACATTAACATTAACAAATATCGAATCATCGTACTTTCTCCATTTGTGACTGGATTGGAGAGGCATCTCTTGGACAAGGTTTCGACGAGACTTTCGAAGGGCATTTCGCAGGGACTTTCGAAGGGCACTTCGAAGGGGCTTTCGAAGAATCCTTAGACTTTGATTCAGGCTGATTAGGAGTTGTCCAAAACGTAACCGATTAAATTTAATAGTGGCACAAATTCAATTTTTGAAATTGTATTTTTGTATATTACGATTTTTCTTTCTTTAAAGCTTTCTTGTTTCAGCACAGGAAGAACCCTAGTAGATTTGTCAGCCTTAGGTACTGCTTCAGTAGACGTTGCCCAACTTTTTGTAGATTTTGCGAGACAGTCTGTATTTACACCATAATTCACTCCTTTCTAAACAATCTTTATTTAAGATAAACAGCGTGAATATTTGGTAATTTAAGTAGTAGAGCTAGTTAGTTACTTGTACTGGAGATTTGTGTTTAACGTAACAATCACCATCTTCATCATCTCCTAATTCTAACTCGTAATCATTCATCTAAAAGAGTTTAAAAATAAATTGGTCATTGGTCAGTTTTAAATTTCGAACGTTGAATTAATTAAGTATACCCCTATCGCCTTAGCAAGAATATTCTTTACATCTTGGAAGTCATCATACACCACGGGATATTTAGCTGAAGACTGAAAGTATATTTAGTTATTGAACGTAATTTGAATTAAGTAATTTTCAACTTAATAAACAATCTTGTGCATTTTGTTTACCGAAACATTTCTATGGATTTCGTTCAAATAATCAAGACAGCATTCGATATCTTCATAACTCATGCAAACTCCTTGTTTTGATTTTTTTGCAATGCACATATTCTGCGGTTGTATTTTTGCTTCTGATCGTTTCGGGGGCACCTTTTGTTCACTTTTCATGGATGGAACCTTGCTCGGAACCTTGGGTAAAGACGGAGACTTTGGTACAGACGGAGACTTGGGTACAGAAGAAGACTTGGGTACAGAAGGAGACTTGGGTACAGACGGAGACTTCTTGGGTTCACTCTTACGTGAAGGGGAGGATGGACACGGTGGACATTTAGCCTGTTTTGATTTAGACGGACTCGTTAGTGGTTTCGCTTGTTGCTATGCAGTTTAAAAAAAAATCAAATTATTCTGCGTATTTATTAAGTAAAATAAGAATATTCATAATTTTTACATAATTTTTGTTTTAGTATACGATGAACAGATCGTGAATAAATAATGCTTGCATGAATAATTGCTACGTATGAATAAAACTATTTCAAATCTAATAAATAGACATTCTACTTAGGAAATTGTTTGTCTTGCTTTATGAGTTGCTTCATATTTTTTATAAGTTTATACCTCCTAAAGCAGTTACAAAGTAAATCCGGGCTTTCCGTACTCCTGTCACGTACTCACTCACTTCCAGGGAAGTGCGAAAATGGATACCTGAGCTATTGACTCCTCAATAAAAGAGGACTATTTATTTCGATATGATTGACGAAGGACAAATTTCCTCTAGATTTAGATTTACGGTAATTCTACTATATTATTTAATATTAAATAATATAAATAAAAGCTAATTTACAGCCGTAAAAATTAAAAAATCAAATATTTGCCATATCTCTTCCCAAAAAAGAAAATTTCTGATAAATTGGAGATCTTATTATGATAATTTATAAAAAAAAATTTTAACTTTAATGTCGTTTCTATGGTGCTAACATTTTCAATAGATCAATCGCATGACAAAACAATGCATTATTTTACACTGCCAACGTACTTCATGCTTAGAAGGACTCCTTGAAGGTCCGGTACCACGTTCTATTTTATTCGATTTGCCACACGAAAATGCAGATTTTACGGAACTCTTAGATTTGCTTTTCTTCAATTTTGCAGACTGCAGGGAACACTGAGATTTGCTTTTTTTCGCTTTTAAAGATTTGAAGGAACTCTTAGATTTGCTTTTCTGCAATTTTACAGACTGCAGTGAACACTTAGATTTGCTTTTTTTCGCTTTTAAAGATTTTAAGGAACTCTTAGATTTGCTTTTCTTCAGTTTTCCAGATTTCAAGGAACTCCTAGAACAGCTTTTCTTCAATTTTCCAGATCTTAGGGAACACTTAGAACAGCTTTTCTTGCATTTTGCACATTTCAAGGAACTTTTAGATTTACTTTTCTTCAATTTTCCAGCTCTTAAGGAGAACTTAGAACAGCTTTTCTTCAATTTTACAGATTTCAAGGAACTTTTAGATTTCTTTTTCTTCAATTTTTTGCTGCAAGTCACAGACTTCTGTGAAGACTTAGATTTCAGTGAACTCTTAGATTTTGATATCTTCACACCTTTTTGCATGATAATATATAAAAATATTCTTTATTTATACTTTCTTTCTTTAATCAAATTCTAAAGTACCTATGGCTTTGTTACTGCATTTTTTCTTCAGCTGAGCTTCCGTCTGCGATCCTTTTTCCGTCTTCGATGTGGTCTTACTGTAACACCCGCAGGTTTTTACGCCTACAGCTTTGGTGGCCGCGCTGTGATAATTTCCGACACAAGTCGATTTGAGCGTTTTCTCCGCGCAAGTTCCCTTTGTCCGCGTGTCCGGCTTCGCCGAACATTCCTTGCACTCATTCGCAGTCAACGTTCTTCCCTCCGTACAGACTCCCTGCATATGTCCAAAGAAATAAGTTAGCTTGATTTTTCGGAGGATTGATTGTGGGGAAGGAGTTATTGGGTGGTTTTTAGGAAAGATTCGAGGGACGGAAAGATCTTATATTAAATTGGTAGTATTTGTAAATATGAATTATTTCTGTTATTTTGTATTATGATTCGCGATGGGATTTCAGGAGGTTGGTGGAGTTAATAGAAACTTATGACGGCAGATAATGAAGTAAATTGCTTAAGTAGATTACAGTACGGGGTTCTGTTAAGAATGAGTTAATTTTTGCAAAATAATGATAGTTAAACCTTATTAATGTTATTTACGTGGTTTTGAAATGGTAATGTATGAAAATGAAATAAAATACAATGTCAGAGTTTTTGTTTATTAAAATGTTAAACATTCATTTTTACGGAGTAGCTAATCTTGAAAATATTATTATAAATACTCGTCACATACTCTACTTTAATTAATGTTAATTTACTCTTTTTAAATGTTTTAGTTTCAAAAGGATTCTCTGAGATGTTTAATTACATAGACTTTGAGAGTTTCATTTAGTAAATGGACCACATTTTAAAAGTATCACTGTGGTATAATAATATTACCTTTAATATTTGTAAAACTTTTGAAAAAAATATTAAAATAAGTATTTTATTTGAGATTTTTTGAATGTAGACGATTAATTTTAGTGCAAAGCATACGTGAATTAAAAATTGTATTTTATTATACTTTAAAAATTGATATTTTTTTTTAATTTAATTGGCAAGTCTAATGTAATATCAATCCCTGCAAAATATATAAAACATCAACGTAACAGCTGGAAGTTTCATTTTGAAGTTTACTCTAAAAGTGTAATGAATTGAACTATCTGCATAACGACTTAGCCTTAATTAAATATAGAAGACAAGACTTAAAATCAATAAAGATTTTTACAGCAGAGTTTGAATTTTCAATTCTATAAATTAATTAATTCTCGAAAACGTAGTTAGAAAGCAATTAACAATGTTAAACTATCGCAGTTAAGATACAAGTTATAGTTTACAATATTTAATTTTAATCGAATTAAACTCGTTTTCTACAAACATTGCTTTTTAGTTGAATTGATTTTTAAAAATTTTTTTATTTTTATACGAATACTTATTGATTGCGTTGAAACACTTAACACTGTAATATAGTAAATGATATTTATGAAAACGTAAAAGAAAGTTTAAATTAGTTTATCTTTTTTTGAAGTAACTTTGTGTGTACCCTGTCGTATGATTTCTTTATAAATTGTAGAAAAATATTCTTTTTTCTTAATAGAATTAAGAAAAAAGAATATTTTTTGAGATAGTACGACTTCGGAGAATCATTTCTTTTAGAATGTTTTGTAGGAAAATTAACAAAGCTACTCTTGTTAGGATACGCAAATGGCCAAGAGCAGTGAAATACGCCAGGTTGTAATGTGGAAAAAAGGATGAAAAGTGGCAGTCTGAAAGTGCCCTTGGCATAATGAGAGTTTGGAGAAACTTTTAAGTTTATTGGTCAACTTGCTCTGAGCAATAACTATTTTATGTCGAAATCCAGTGTTTCAAGTGAAACAATTCATCGGAGAAATGCGTTAGTACTTTGGTTAAATTTTAATGAATATATCTTATACATACTTTGAATAAGTAACTTAAAGATAAACGTTCAAAAGTTTTATAAATAATCATACAATTAAGATACTTTGGTTACTGAAAGCTATTAAAAAATTAAATTATTCAATTATAATAAGTAATCATTTTAAATATATTGTTACTACAGTTAAACTGATATCTTTCATGTTCGGCGAACTAAATTTTATTTTAATTAAGAAGTTTTTTTTTAATTTTATTGCAAGGGAATTTCATATGGATGTAAACTGAAGTAACGTGTAATGTCAAAATTTAGAAGAGAAATGTACTGTATTTCATATTTTAATTTTATAAAAATTAAATTTTTAAAGTTTTGTTTTTCTAAAAGAGTAGGTATAGTTTTATCGTTTGATAAATTACGCGTTCTGACAAGACTAAAATAGCGCATCAAGAATTGACTTTGCAATTTTTGCATGGATAAAGCAGACTTTTTAGATTTGAAAAAGCTGAAAAATTGTAAACAGCCTATTCGGAGTTCTACTTAATCTCGAGTGGCAAGATTCGCTTGATAAATAGAGCCACTAATTAATACAATTACCACCCACTGATAACGCAAATCACGCTCGGCAATATTACAGCAACATACGTTCTCATTTATCGTAAATTAATCGACAAACCAAAGCTGAAGCGCATTCAACCGACCACCTCGCTCGCTAAATGAGCACGCGCACTACATCCCTCCACTTAACCGTATGCGTTATTGTAAAGTCAATGTTAAATTACAGTTTTTTTTTTATTACTCTTCTAATGAGGCTTCATTTGCTCGTTACGTGCTCCGTCGATGTTAAATCTATTGGTATATAATTAGGTTGACTTCTTCTTAATCGTTAATTTAACGATTCAAAAAGTTTGTCCCGGGAGCTTTCGAAGACCTTTTACGAGTAGTTTTTTCAAGATCAGGACATCTTAAGTGTTTTAAGCAACCTTTTAGTGTCGATAAAGTTTCAACAAAGGCCCGACTTCCAATGGCTGCAAGCAAAGTGAAAGAACGAGGCAAGGGGAAATTTCCGAGTTTAGTCGGGCACTGCATTACGCATCGTTCCGTAATCTACTCAACAATTAGCGTTCTTTCCCCAAAGCGAATTAGCCGCGTAATTGAAACGATCTCTCCGTAATTTCAGCGAGCAACCGAACCTCCCCGGCAAAACCGCGAAAGTTCCATCCCCGTGGCCGCTCCTCTTCCCTCCTGCAAATCCCGTCCGCGCGCAGCTTAAAACTATATAGCGGCCCAGTCTCCCTTACCTTATTCTCCCTTTTGCGCCTCGGGGTGATCGTCGCGACGTCGGCGCACTTGGCGCTGCCGGCGTCCCGTCCGCTCTTCACCTCGCGGCGCTGCTTCTTCTTCTTGGTGCAGTTTATGTCCTTATCGGCCGTCTTGGGCTTGGCTTTCGTCGCCTTGTCGCAGCAGGGGGTCTTGGGCTTGCTGCACCGGAAGCTCGATTAAAGGGCCGGCCTGGCTTTCGGCGCGATCGCTCGGAAATGATTAGCGCGTCGTTTAGATGGCGATCGAGGTCACGCGGGCCGCGCTGCGTTCCAGAGGCTCTCGCGCCGCTGTTGCCGAGCGATCCCGGGGAATTTCGTGTTTACCGGTGCTCCCTTTACCGCGAGGCCGCCGAGCTTTTTTTTTCGTTTGCGACGTCAAGCGTAACGAGAGCGGAATTCTTTTGCGACGCGATAATTTTATCGAATGTTTGAAGAGTTTGTTCTAAAAATGTTGTACGTAATTTTATAAGAGCCTTCTTCTAAAAATCAATTGGAATTTAAATAGAGGTAGAAGCTTTCGAAGCAGCAGGAATAGTAACTTTACAAATTCATTTAGACTTATTTGGGTAAAAAAAACGCGTACTAAAAAAAACTTAACAAAATGCAGCGGCTCCGTTCGATAGCGAGTTTCTAAACTCGAAGAAACGGCGATAACTCGCGACAAAATGCAAATCCAGCGGCTCTCCAGCTGATTGGCGAATTAAAAAAAAAAAAAAAAAAAAAAACTGCGCGACTGGGCTCGTGCATAATGCATGGCGCGCGAATCCTCGGTAAAATCCTCGGGAGGCTCCGAGCTCCCCCGGGGGGGGTAGCGGCGAAACGCGGGAGACAAAACGTTACCTGTCGCCGGCGCAGTCGGCCTTAGCCGCGGCGCAGATCTCGTCGGCGTAGGCGAGGACGCGCATGTACGACTCCTGCTTGGCCTCGAGCTCGCCGATGCGCCGCTTCATGGAGGCCTCGGCCTCGGCCAGGACCTCCAGCCGGCCCAGGCACTCGAGGTCGCCCGAGCCCAGCGACACCTCGCTCTCCACCATGTCCACCCAGCCCGTTTTGCCGCCTGAAAATTTAGTGGAGAGTTATGTACAGGGGGGGATTTTCGGCCCCGGGAAAGCTCCCGGGCCGCGCGCGGCTTCGACAATTTCGTCGGCGGACAAAAGAATTTACGCCGAGCCAAACGAGCCTTTGGGTAGAGAGGCAGTAAAAACGAGCTTTTCGCGCGGTAAGTGCGTAATTACCCAAAACAGTCATTATTTGACAGAAAAGCTCTGTTTAGCTGCGGGGATTACACTGGCTTTACAAGCGGTCCAATTAGGTCTTTGTTTAGACGGCAAACATTTCCGCAATTTTCTAAAATGCATTTTTTAGAGGCAAAACATTTTTCCTCATCTAAAAGTATGAGGTACATTTTTATTTCGCCTATTTTACTAAAACCTTTTGTAACTATAAAAACATGCCGTTAATTAACAATAAAAGCCTTTGTGCTCGCAATCATTATTTGTTTTACCTCAAACGCTCGTTGCCAAAGGCAATGGGCCCTTTAATCATTCGCCTCAATTTCGAGATGAAAGCGCGTTACCGCGAGCAAAGTTTATATCCCAAACTAAAATTCGCAGACCGCAAAACGCGCGCGCGAGGCTCGATGCCGTCGTAAACACCGCTTTTAAAGAGTCTCCCGGCGCGGGCGACACTTTGCTAAATGAATTTCAGCGCGCGGGTCAAAGTCCGGCGAGGGTATCAATAAATTTAGTCATCCCTTACGCTCCGGCCGAGTAGAAGCTGCTCTCGCGCGTCGCGGCCGATATTCCACGCCTGACTGCACTTGGAGGGTGCCGCCGTGCCCTAAGGCTGCGCGCTGTTATCGGACCTGCGCCGACGTGCTCCCTCTTTTCTTTTTTTTTTTCTCTTTTTATCGGCGTAATCACCGCACCGATTCGAGCTTTGCCTAGGCGCGCGAACGCCGGCATGTTTATTACGTTCCACTTCTGCTTGCGTCGTAATATTCGACGTGGTAGCGGCGGTGCGTTATTGTTTTCTGGAGGATAAAGGGGATAAATTGCGCGGTTGCGTTCTTCGCCGGCTGGCTCTGTAATGCCCGGCGAGTATTGGCAGTTTCGTGTTGATGGAATTAAAAGCTTGTTTTTCTTTGTTTTATTGATTTCTGATGAGGGGAAAAGTTGGTGCAAACAAGCGCGGGTCTTTGATTGCTTTCGAATCACTGAAAGTTTTTGTTAAGAAAGTGAAGAGTTTATCGGTTAAGTTGATTTTTTGAAAAAGAGGATTAAAGAATTTCTAAGCTTTTCTCGGTAAGTGAAAAAAGGGAAATACAAAGATGCGAGAGATACTTTTTCCAGTTTTCAACTTTATACGGACGAGTACAGATGTCTGATGTTTGGAGTGAGAGAAGTTATCTTAAATAATTTTCCTTTTAATTTATATTTATTTAACGAAACAGTGTTTTTGATTAATTAAAGTAGTCTATAAAGTTTAAAATTGATAAAAAGACATAAATACTAGAAATGCTTAATACTTTTATACCTTCTGTTTTTTATGCATTTGAAATTAATTCATGAGTTTAAGTTTCATCATAAATTAATAAATTTTTTACGTCTGTCAATTATTTTGAAACTTTATCGTTCTAGTCATCACATAGCCAGCTAAATCCATAATTTAATTTACTTGAAAGAAAAAAGTAAGAAGTAAAGTGGGAAAACATGGGCTGACCTGCTACGTTTTACGCTAATTGCATGTTCTTGCACTCGCAAATATGATCGAGTCATTATCGAACGCAAAAAAGACGAATTTAAATCGAGCACTTAAGAGAATAGAAAAATCGAGAAAATACGTAGTAGCGCATACATCCTTCTGTGCTTGTCAGTACTTCTTATTTCGTTTGACTGCAAAGCGAATTTATTTAATTTTGTTACGCAGTATTACGATTGAATTAGCATTAATGTCTTCTTTTTCTGAATTAATTAACTTTAAAGTTTACCCATCCCTTATGAAATTTCCTCTACATTCTCTAGTTGGTTAACATTAAATGAGCAAATATACACTTGAATTAGTAGCATAAGAATATTATTCATTTTCCAGAAAGCTTCTTTTCAATTTATTCAACATCTACTATCAAATATTTAAAGCATATATATATTTAATGTACTAAAAGTAAAGCGTTTTCAAACTATTAGACTGATTACCTCGGTGACTAATAGTCAGTAGTCGAAGCTTCGGCGATACATTTTATCTAGATAAATCTTGTTTGTGTCAAAGCTTGCTCACTGAAGCAAATTAATTCAATTTGAAAAGCAAAGATCAACATTAGATTGCAAACAGCCTCCTTCGATTTTGCTAGAATGCATCTTCAAAGCTATGATACTTGCAGAAGGGTGAACGTTTTAGATTCAAAGATACGGATGTCCGCAGACGACCATTTTGTCAATTTCGATAAAAGGGCTAATTAATTTCGAATGCTGAATAAGAGCAGTATTTTTGTGTTTCACTTTTAAGACATTGATGCCGAATCGAAATATTTTTTATGACAATGGGATTTTTTAGGATATTAAATTTCTTTTAATATAAAATTTATTGCCGTTTCCACAACTTAAGGGATTTTTATGGGTTCCAATAAATTTTTCGTTATTCAGAATCAATTTTATTCCCTCGAAAAGATTGGATTTTTATAGCTGCGCATTCAGCTGCGTTTCAACTCGTACCTATTTAAAATTCAAAAAGTTTTTCACGACGTCAAAGAAGTCCGACCGGAAAAATCTTATCTTAAGTAAAGCAAACTCCATTAATCCTCTCACGTGAGATTAAATTGAAGGTCTCGGCGACTGAATTCAAGGCAAAGCAAACGCATTAAAGCCGAGGCATTTAACGATTAATCGGAGCCAAGAAAAGTGGCGCGCATAGAAACGCAATCATAGGGAGTCGTTATCGTATGCAAATATTGCATTCTCGCAACGCCCATTACATTAGGCGGGTTAAATTACGTTACGGCCGAGGGTGTTTCTCTCCGACAAGGTGTTCCGACCAGCGCGAAAGCTTCGGGAAAAAAAGGAGTCGGAGGGGGGACCGAGAGGGAAAATGGCTTTCGGTCGAACGAGACGGAGAAGGGACCGCGAGAGAAAATTCAATCTCGATGTGTGCGAGAGAGCGGATTCGCCGAGGGCCGCCGAGAAACATTTTCCCGTGAAATTAGCTTCCCGCATGGAAAATATGTTCTTTATTGCAATGTATTTTGCGCTTAATAGAAAATTTACGGGGTTCCCGGATTTTTCGAGGGCGAAGGCTGATGGGAAAAGTTTAATAATACCGGCGGCGAAGGACTTACGGCCTATTTTCGTCGAACGGCTTGGATTAATTTTAACAGTTGGGAAGCAATTTGAATTTTCTTGCCTGTATTGATTTTAAAAATGAAGCGCGGTGAAACAATGGAAAATAAATGTATACGTATAACAAAGCGAGAAAGATTCGTTAAAGGTTTGCGGCACAGTGGAAATGATGAGAACTGAGGCTTTTAGATCCGGAAGCCACTTTATCGCGTTTATTTCTAGTAGTAAAAAGAAACATCCATAAATTAATGCGCGACTAGGAACATTTACATATTTCAAAATTGCGCTTGCAAACAGAATTTCATGCATCAATTTGTTGGGTTTAAATGCGTTTCGAAATTTCTGCTGGTACCTACATCCAGTTCACATTTGTACTCCATAATGTTTTGGCAGAAAATCAATACTAATAAATGCGTCAGTAAATAAATTCATAACGTTAAATTAACTATATATTTTGAGCATCAAAACAGCTTATTAAATGAAATCCTTGGCAGAGTTCTTTCCTTTCATAAATTAAAATTATTACGCGGCCGTCTATCTAAAAAGCTATTTTTATGGATAATTACATTTTCATATTTTGCAGTTTTTAATTTATTAATCGTATTTTTAAGACGCGTATTTAAAACTCATGAATTATTTTAAGCTTGCACTTAATTCACTGATATCGCGTGAAACATAATAAATTAAAACACTTTTAAGAAAGTTATTAAACGATTTGACGAAAGATTAAACACCTCGTATCTCCGTTGCATCGCGCATAAAATAATCATCGTCGCGGCTTATTAAAGATAATATATTGTAAATATCGCACGTGCAAGCATATTTTTAGCCTGCTTCTCGAAATAAATATTCGTCTAATCTGGAGTCTATATATTTCATTCCGATTTCGAAACGTCCGAATAGTATGTCGTGTAATAGGATATAAATATTTTAATGCTATTACCGAAACGTCCTCATCAAGCGCTATCTTCGAAACGCGAATATTTCCCAACCCACTCCGTCGAACGCGATTGCTTTAAACGCCTCGCGAAACTTCGGCGCAAAGTTCACTCGAACGTCCGGAGTTTCTCCGTGAGCGGCAAAAAGCGCGTTCGCGCCACATTTAGCAGCGGATCCAAGTGCAACAGTTGAACGAAGCAATCTCGCGAGTGAGCGCGCCAGCTCTCGCCGATAATTAGGTATTTTAATACGGGGGCTGCTTATTTACGGAAGAGCCGTGGGTGTCTGCGGAATTTGCAACGGTTACGCTTGAGCGGCTCGGTGCGGTTCGCTCCCGGAGTCGCGCGCGCGCACGCACACACACACACACACACACACAGGGAACTCGGTCCTGCTGCGGAGTACTGCGGGAGAGGTCGAGGAGGCACGTGGTGAAATGGAAACCTGTTTCCGCGCTAAAGCCGCGATGTCTCTGCCGGATCCCCGGCTGCATTACTTCGCCCGTAGTGCGCCGGAATTATACGAGGTGTCGTCCTTTGAAACGGTGTCTCGCCTGATGGGGGGACTTGCGTTAACGCAAAAACTACACGGCAGGACGATTGCGCGGAAATTGACACTGAGTTTTGATCGTGGAAAAATTTTATAGAGAGCGTCAAAGGGTCGACAAAGTGAGTGATAATTAGGGGTTAATTAGTTATGTAAATGTCGTTTCAACTCGTTAACGATCAAAGAGGAGCAATTTTTAGCTCGATTTGAGCTTCATTCTTCAAAGGAATGGAGAGAAATTCTGTATCTTTATTGCTTTGAGTATGCAGTTTCGACTTCTGTCATTTTTAAATGGTTAAGGTGAATTGATAATTAAAAAAATATTTTGACTAAACTTCAACTATTTTATTTATATTCAAAAAAATCTCCAATTTTCCGGCATCTTTCCACTTGAAATCCGCCGTATCGGTTTTTTGAATCATGAAAATCTGATTTTGACCCCGAAAACCGGAAGACCACACCCAAAAATTAAGATACGTGATTTTGGCCAAAATACTTCCCATTTCCCCTATTACGAATGAAGCTCAAAAAAGGACGAAAGATTGCTTGCCTTTGCGCGTTAATGTGTTAATTAATTTATAAGGAGTGCTTTACTCGACGGCGAATAGTGAATAGTGAATAGTGAATAGTTACTTTCTTCATTTGCAGGAAACGTTGTCTCATTAAATTAGATTTTAATTTCATTAGTATTTTATGGTCCGTTAACTTTACACCTTCAAACGAAATATAGTAAGTTACGAGGGAGCGTAGATAATTGTAAATAGTTCTGTCCATTCTTTAAATTTATATAAATATTAGTTTATATTATTCCATACTATGCTACAGAAAATCTAAAATTATATTATTAAACATTCTGGAACTTAAAACTATTCCATAATAAAGCATTGACGTTATTCCACAATGAAGTATTGAAGTTAATTAATAAGTTTTAAAGCAATTTCATGTTCGATAGAAGCCATATCTAACTTTTGCTGTGTAATTGGAAAAATGACGTTAATAAAGGACATCTTTCTCCCTTGACATATTGCTTTCAAAGTAGTATAATAAAATTTTAGAAAAAGCTACCGTAACTTGATTTTCTTAGAAAATTTGATGCGCTTATACGACTTAGACATATTTGAAATAGTGAACCCTTGGATTAAAAAACTTCTAGAAGTAAAAGTTTCTCTTTAGATAAAGTAATCTACAGAAAACTTTACCTTTCGGAGCTTTTTCGAAATTGTGAAATAGTACTGCAAGAGAGACAATCTATTAAATTTTAAACAATTTTTATTAAATCAGAACTAGAATATATCTTCCGTTAAGTAAATAATGTAATAATAAAAATTAGAATAAAATAAACATTTAAGTAGTAACGTTCCGCTTATAGTCAGACGAACGATTTTTCAAATAGAACAAAGCATAATCTGCTACGCCATCAATTTTTCATTTTAAAGCTTTTAAATAAACCTGAAACTTTTTCAAGCGTAAAAAAAGCAAATCTAATCGTTGCACTTTTATTGTTTGTAAATAAAGTACCTCGCGATGCATATTTCATAGGCTTATAAGACAAAAAGCCTAGCCATTGTCTCCTCCTCTAACCCCTAGAACAGCCGAACGTATCGAATTCTTAAAAAACACTGGGGCTCATGCCTTATTCAAAAGTTTTGTCTCGGCGCCTCCCTCGCCTGGCTCCATCAATTTCCCCGCGTAAAAATAAAAAGTTCGCCCGAGAGACGTACACTCGGCATATTGCGCCGCTCATCAACGGCGAATTTTTATCGCTCCTCGAGCAGTCATAAAGCAGCGGCAATCCGCGCAAGTGGCGCGCATAAAGGAGAGAGAGAGAGAAAGAGAAGCATTTCGACGTCGCTTCATAAGTTTCGTCGGTACGGAGCTGGGCTGGACGAGCGAACTTTCTCCCGTCCGCCTCGGAAATCGAGCCGAGCTGGCAAATTGAATCGAAAAACGAAAAAAACTCACATCCTTTTTCCTGCTCGAGCTGCTGCACCTCGGCGCATAATTTCTCGAAGACCTTTTTGCGCGCCTCCTGACTTTGTCTGGCTTTCTCGAGCTTCGCCCTTTGACGCTGCAGGGCGGCCTGCCGTTCCTGCAATAGTTTGCGAGCCTCCTCGGCTTTCCGGGATGCCTCCTGTGGGTCAGGCTTGGATTTAGCGAGGGCATTTTTAGGTTTAATCAAGAGTTTCATAGAAGTGGGCAGATTTTACTGTTAGTTGTAAAGTTGTAATATATCAATTTTTTAAAAACAGTACGTTTCATTTTCGATTCATCTTGCAGTAAAAGAAAACTCTCAGATGTATTAAATCATTTTGCTTTTGCCGTCTTTTTGAATGATAGGAAAGTGACAAAAGAAAAAGAAAGATGACATTTTCATTTCCTCACATTTCCGTATAAATAGAAAGTCGGTTTTAAAATTCATGAAGCTGTTTATTAATTTGACGGGATGCATTACATACTTGAAGGAACAAAATAAATTGCTTCTCTTCCGAGAAAGGAGCGTTTCGAACATTTTTTCAATTTTTCCTTCCTATCTAAAAAACTATCATCTCTAAAAGACTCCTTTCACATTTATGATTTTTGCTGCTAACATCTTTTAGTAATAACCGCTCTGAAGTTACCATAATACTTTTTCTTTCTGTTTCAGGTGAGTTACAAAATCTGTTATCAATATTTACAAGAGTCTTCCATCATGGTAAGTGTATTACCAAGTAGATCCTCTCAGAAAAGAAAGTAATAATAGCAATAAAAACGGCGAAACTTTGACAATAAAATAGTCAACGCGATTCACCGTTGCCCGACCGAATAGCCGGACTCCGAAACCCCCTCTCCGGCATTCTCGAAAGATTTTCATCGCGGCACAGACAGAGAATTCGGCAAAGCAGCCGCGAATCCGCAATGTCCCGGTACACATACGTACAGCAAACAAAGCCCCACACTGACCTTCCTCTCCGCCTCGGCGGAGCGCACCCTGGAGTCAAAGTGCTGGCTGGGGGTGCTCCTGACGAGGCCGCCCGTCCCGGCGACCTCGGCGATCATCCTCAGCGCCTCGTCGGGCCTCCCCTCCGGATTCGAGCGGCAGGCCTGCCAGACCATCACCGCCGGCACCGAGCATTCCAGCATCTGCTTGCGAACGGAGGGAGAGGACTCTTTACGAGGCATTTTTATTGAGTCGTATAAAGAGCTAAGGGTGTAGGAGATCAATTTTCCGGGCCGTATGCCGGCTGTCTGTCTCGACTCTGCCCTCTCGATAGAATTATACTTTTACGAGCGTGTTATACCCCTGCGCTTTTTTCCCCGCCCCACACCTCCCCGTTTTGCGCGTCTCCGAGGGGTGGCTGGCCTTTTACCGACTCGGCCTTGTTGTCTGCTTACGTTCGCGAGGGCGGCACTGTTGTCCCGAGTCGCTGTTTAATTGGAGTGGATAAGAGCGATTTAATTAAGGTAATTCGCGCTGATAGAAATTTTGATGGCCGCGGAGTTAAGTTTATGCGAGTGCAGGGGGCTGTAATTTATTTGAGCGCGAGTTGATGCGTAATTCTGGCCAGTGGGTCATAATTAATTAGTATTTCCTATATTTATAATTGATTTTGGATTAACGAATACTAATTGCTGCGACGGGAGATAATGGGAAAGGGTAACCGTCAATGTGTCAATTAGACTTTTTAATTCGCATTTTGTTTCAATGTTAATGCTAGTCGACAATGCCTGTCGATCATACTTAATAACTGATGCATTCTGATGGGTTATTGATTTGAATAATTTGCAAGTTTGTAAACTGTTTCAGCAGAGGCTGGTGAATTTACAATGTTGATCGTATTGCTCGACAAATTTCAGAACTAATTTGAATCCATTATCAAAGGGGAACATTATTTTAAAATTGTAGAAAGAATGCATTGTGGCAATTTTTGACACTGCATTGAGAAATAAACATTTTATTTTCGCGCGCGATTTGTTTATAAAACAAAAAGGAATGTTTTGTGTTTTGCGTTTCGCGTGTAACTGTCAAAAGCACTCTTCGATGAATAATTGGTCAATAGCCTTGATTTTGTGCCAGAAAGCTGACTCTCGTACGCAACACGTTTAATTTGCTTCAAACAAATTTTAAATTTTCTATTAGTTTTAATTTCAAAGTAAACGACGCAGAAAATATTCAAAATTTCTCAAATCAATCAAGCCAAAAAGACTAGACCGCCAACGTTATTAAAACAGGGACAGAAGTAGATTTTAATAAAAGCAACAGAAAAGACATCCGGGATCTCGGTGATCCTCCGGGGAACCTATCCAAAGTAAAGTCATTCGTCAGGCGCTCTTAAATAACCAAGTCCGCGGTGGGTATTCGCGAGAGAGAAGGTGCGACCTGGAGGCGTCGATGCAGGCTCTCCTCCTTGCGCTCGAGCTCGATCCTCTTGTGTTCCTGCTTGCCAATTATCTGCTGGATGCGAGGTTGACAGCCGGGAATGGGAATAGCAGACATGACTGGGCTGGCGGCCGCCAAGCAGCACGAGCCTAAGCCTGGGCATGTTGGCGAGCACGAGAAGCTCGATCCAGCCTGGTCTGGAGTCTTCTTGATGCCAGGTGGACAGCCGGAACCATCAGAACCGGCGGGACTGGCGGCCGCCAAGCAGCATGAGCCTTCGCCCGGGCATGTTGGCGAGCACGAGAAGCTCAATCCAGCCTGGTCTGGACTCGGCTTGCTTTGAGGTGGACAGCCGGAAATATCAGAACTGGCCGATCCAGCCTTCTCTGGGCCCTTCTTGCTTTGAGGTGGACAGCCAGAAGTATCAGAACTGGTCGATTCAGGCTCCTCTGGAATCTTCTTCATTTGAGGTGGACAGCCGGAAACAACAGAACTGGCCGATCCAGCCTTCTCTGCACTCTTCTTGCTTTGAGGTGGGCAGCCGGAAACAACAGAACTGGCCGATCCAGCCTTCTCTTGACTCTTCTTGCTTTGAGGTGGACATCCGGAAGCATCAGAACTGGTCGATTCAGGCTCCTCTGGAATTTTCTTCATTTGAGGTGGACAACCGGAAACATTAGAAATGGTCGGGCTGGCGGCCCCATTCGATTCGGGCTCCGCTGGTGGACGGCTGCTGTCGCGAAGCTCGGACATCTTGTCCTCAGCATAGCATCAGGCCAAAATGCTTCCAGATGGATTGGTCACCCGCTGCCTTTAGTGCCCTATGCATGTGTTTTCGAATGAAAATACTTTTTTTAATATAGTTGTCAAACTTAGATTTTTAGAATTGTCAAAAGATAGGTGTTATAGCAAATAATTTAAAGCGTTAGGGAAATAAAAAAAAATTATTTTTGCAAATTATTATTTGTAATTTAAAATAATGTTTTTTTAGTTATGAAAAAGAACGCTATTTCATTTTTTTCCTAGCAAATTAATTTTAAAAACGGAAAGTGCACATTTTCCTTTTAAAAGTATCTATAGTGAAAGGGTAAATGTATACTATTTATATATGCCAGTAAATAGGGGACGATATTTATGACACGGTAATGTGTTTTTATCGAATAACGTTCAAATATCCATGTGTGTAAATACTGTAAAAAATACCTGTATATTATCAGCTATGAAAGTATTAATTTTTTTTACAAAAAATTAATAATAAATTATTCTTGTAATAATTTATAAAGTCATTAATTATAATATTTTCTGCATTAAACACGTGCGGGTTTTCCAGGATATTTAGAATCTCTGAGGTTATATTTTCATCAATAAAATTTTATCTGAAATATCTCTTCGCAAAAGAATACAGTAAAATTTCATAAATGTCTTTGTATTGATTTTACCGAGTAGTTTTATTGTATATATATATATATAGTTTTTTCTTCTTTATTTTGAAAGGCATACTTTTGGTTTTAATCTGGAATCAAGTTACTTTGAAATTTGAAATTAGGTTAATGTAATGAAATGATAAATGCTTTTAATGCGCTGTATTTAGTTGTTCTTTACAAGTCAAGGAAACTATATACCCTTTGAAACTTCTGCTGAGGTATGTAAAGTACATACTTGTATATCTCCAAGAAATCTCATTGGAACTTAAATCTCTGAAGATCTCCTTTCATGATTTCGAATCGAGGTTAAGTCGGAAATTTTCAAGCCGAAAGCTCTTGAATGATGAACTAATGTTGACCGTGAGGACGATCGATTCGTGATCATTCGTTGCAGGTACTACTTGTTAATTTTGATGCTTAAAGTCAAGAAGTAGGAGACTGTAAAATTTGAGAAATGTCACTTAATAATTTTTATCCAAATGTTAAATGAAGATGGCTGATGTGTACTGACTGGACTTTATAAACCGAATGAAGTTAGTTACTTTAAGATGAGTCTTATTTAAAATATCTCTACTTTATACTTCGAAACGAGAATGTAATTAAAAGCAACAAGATTACAAAAATTAATTAAGATGATGTGGCACAAGGAATACTTGACTTTATTAATAATTTGTTATATTACGTTAATTATTTTTACAATTTTATAAAGTTCTTTATAAATTAATGTTCTCACGTATTCTAACAATACCTGCGTTGTCCTCAATAATATTTCAATCAGATAATCTTACAATTTGGTGCTCATAGCTTAAAAATTTCCAATTATTTTTTCGTTTAAAATTTTTTTTTTTAAACTCGAAGCAAATTTTATCATTATACTTTTCCTAAACGCTGCTACATTATTTTATACCAATTCGTAAATATCCATGGTAATTATACATATAATCGTCTCTGCCTTTACACACTTTTACTGCGTCGCAACAAAACAATAAACTGCGACCTACTCGGAATTGTATCCCCAAGCAGCACGATTCCTCTCCCTAATCTAAAAAGGCAGACTGCTCAACTAAAAAAGCCGTCTACTCAACAACACGCAAGCACGTCCCTCTCTCGCGCCCCAAATGAATTATCCCTCGTTAAAACTCGCCGGACTCCGAGCTAATAGATCTTTAATTACGTCACGTATCACGAAAAAAAGCTGCCGCAAAAAAAGAGTACCGCAGACAGGCAACGTCCGGCCGTTTATTCAACGTAATCGCACGAGACGCTCCTCGCGCAAGGACGCACTCGAAAAGAACTAACTGACGCCTCCGTCGCGCCGGAAATCCTGACCATTAGCCGAGCTAAGGTGCAGCTCCGCAAAAAAAAAAAAA
>UCOL01001341.1:0-38677 GCA_900474335.1 Ormyrus nitidulus
GTTTAGGGCTAGCCATTTGTTGACGTATTCTAATAAACTATTCATATCATTTAGTGTATCTTTCTACGTGTCTTTAGTTGATACAATTGCTGTGTCATTCGCGCATGACACTATAACTGTCCCTATTGCAAATTGTTTATGAGATCATTTACATATAGTATAAACAATAACGGTCCCAATATTTTTCCTTGCGGAACTCCTGTAGTTACATTACCGCTATCACTTAAAATATTTTGTATTTTAACTTTTTGTAGTCTATCAGTTAAGTAACTTTTTAATAGATTAAATGCATTGCCCCTTATTCCGTAATTGTACAGCTTATTTAATATTATTTCATATTTAATAGCACTAGTTGGTATGATGAAAATAACTAAACCGCTAAATTTTCTGTTAACTCAATCATATTCTTGTCTTTAAAAATTGAATTATACCAGCCTTACAATACTATTTTAAAAAGCATCTTACAACCCTTTTCATATTCATTTCGTATTTAGCTAACTAAACAGCGTTAAATTCACGCCCGGCCAATCGCCGCAAACAATCCGACGCCAGGTAAAATCGCGTTACCACCCCAGAAATTACACTCCCGCAAAGGATCCACAACTTTCACGGCCTGACGAGAGATATATAACTTGGCGCAAAGTTTTGGGCGCGGCACGTGACAGCCGCGCGGCGAGTACACCTGCACGCGGGGCAATTACGCGTGGCTACACGTGTCAGGCTTTAGCTTTGTTTTGTTTGCCAACGATTCGGTCATCCTTTCGGCGATTTTCGAGATTTTGACACGTGCCGGTTTTTTTTTTCAATGTTTGACCTGTTTATGAGGCATTTACTTTTGTAAATATACGATCTGACTTTTTTTATAGATTAATAACGTTAGTAAATACACGTAATAACGAAACTTGTAAGATTTTTATTTTCTTTACGATTGCTTGTTTTGTAAACTTTTGTAAAATTTTGCGCTTTGAACCTTTAGAATAGTACAAAATCAGCAATAAGATAATTGTTGAAATTTCCGCGTACAACGCAAGTATACAATTTATGCTAAAAAGTAACCAGACTGCAAAATCATTTACAAAGTCTTCCACAGTTCCTTTCCTTATATACATTACTTACATTATCAATCTAAAAAAACTTGTCCAAAGCCCGGAAAAAAATCCAAGCAACAAACTGCGCTCTGCCCATCAATTTGCGAAGCCCTTATATCTGTGTCAAAGAACGGCAACTATATCGAATGAAGTGCATATGAGAAAGTGCACGCGCCGCGCGCTAATGCGTAATGACTGGTTGCACGGCGAGGCCCAGGATCGCGCCGAGGATGACATCGAGCCGCGAAGCTCAATTACCGAGCCGCCGATCGAACTTGTACGTGCGAACGTAAAAGTGCAGAATGATGCTCCGTCGCGAGTAGGCGGAGATGAAGCGATTTTCCTGGTTTTGGACTGTAGAGGGAAAAGTGTTGCGATGCGAACGAGGCTTTCTGAAAATGATGTTTTTTGCTTTTCGTAAATATTGTTGGAAGTCGTCAAGCTTTATTTAGAAATTTAATCATTCTTGTTTAAAAGGGTCTCACTTTAAAAGTATCCCCTTTAAATAAAGTGAATACGAAATATAAATTAAATTAATACATTCATAACTTATTTTTATAAAAGTATTTTTATTTGAGAAAAAAAGTGGTTGAAACAACCGCATTTTCTGCGATTGTTTCAACCACCGATTTGGCAGAAATTCTATATTGATTTAACAGAAAATTTGTTGACACAGAAACTCTGTCAAGATTCTTTTTTCAGTGTATAAAAGTATATTCAATTTTTGAACATAGACTATAATACAGATTCAACAAATGATGGCTTTTCACTATTTTCATCCTGCAAAAGTGATCATAAAATGACACTTTTTTTCGTAAGGACCAATTCAATACCCCCATAATGTACATTATTAATTACATTTTTTGCAGTTTATTTAAAGTAAAAAAACTTTTCAAGATGTAAGACCAGCTTGATCAGTATTAGAGAGACCATAAATTTAATAAACCCTAAGCAGACCCACTTTATTTTAATATCCCTCGCATGCTCCCTTCCAATTCAACAAATACCGTCGGCTTATACACAAAAATATAACTAACCGAGGGACAATAACGTATTTATGTATTACCCCTCGCGATCGCGTCCAATTCCACCTCAATAAGGCTGCCATTAGCCGCGAGCGCGGCCCGCCCGCGCACTCGGCACTTAACCACTTTTCCGAAGGGTAAACCCCTTTCTAGCAGGTCGTTCATTAGTCGGCCGGTCGCGGGAAAATTAAAGGGGTAGCCGCTCTCTCGGAGTCGTAACTCCGCCGGCGGCGCTCGGCGCGGTTTTCCGCGAGCCGTAAAATTTTTAAGGAGAAAAGGCGTCGTCGACGATGAGCTTTTTAAGTTTTACCAGATATACGAAGGTGGATATTTTATTGGTCTCCTAATTCGGAACCGTAAAGGGAAAAACGAAATGTTTTGGGTTTGATAATTCTTTCGTTATCAGTTTCGTAAAAGGGGAAAAATATTTTAGGAACAATTTCTGAACGGGTTAGCAAAGCAAAGGTCTGGCAAAATAAAAAAAAATTATTATATTTCAGTAGGAATACTTGGTTTTAACAGGCTGTGATTACTTCACGAGAAAACACAGTAATTTTTACTATATAAAACTAATTGTAATTTTTTCTAAATATTGTTCTCTATGTAGTAATAAGGAAAATTATGTTTTATTACTAATATTTTATATATTTTTCTATAAAATATAAAAACACGCGAAAAATCTTCAATGCTCCAATGAAACATTTTCCGAAACTATATATATCAAATTATAATCGACGTGTTATAGAAAAAAGCTTCCACTTTTACAAATAGCTTTCTTTATAAATTTTTGTCACTGCAGATTTCAGAAAGCACCCTTTTTCCTCAATATCGAAACAAGAAATACGCCGTACTTTGTAACATTTCAGCAAAGGACGTACCGAATAAATATTTAACGAATTAAAGGAAAAAGCATAAAGCCCGCCGCGGCCTCTCCACAATTTTCTCGATCGTGCATTATGTCCCCACGGGCAACGATTTTTTTTCAAGTATCGGCCACCACCGCCGCTCGTATACGCGAAGCACACCGATGATTGCGTGCCGATCTGATAAGCGCGCCGCAAGCCTTATGAATGTGCTCGCGCACAATTCCTGATAATGCTTATGCTCGCCTCGTCGGACAAAAAAAAAAAAAATAAGCGATGCGCCCGGAATATGCTAAACTAGATATTATCGACTTTTCATTCGGAAAATAAAAAAGGCCTTTCCGTTTTGGAAAGGATTTCGAGCGCAGAGTAATTTGTCCTGCGTAAATTACGTTCCGTCGCAGTGATGTATAATTGTAATTGAAATAGTACTGAAGGTTGATTGTAGTATTGCGATCGTGTTGCTAAACCAGTAGAACTGACACGTGCCAAATCATTGACCTTTACCTTCCCAAGCATAAACAACTGTGCAGACTAGAAAAACCATCAGTCGAACTCAGACCTTTCAGCGGTAAAGACGCTCAATAAAGTTAAATGTGCGCGTCGTGTCCGAATTTATTGTCAGTTTTAAATGTTTTATTTCTGTTATTGTATTTAATTTAATTAAAAATGGCCGCGAGAATTAGTTCGTTCACCGCGCGGATGGAGCACCGAAAACAGTCGAATTCGAAGAAGAAAAAGGTCCAAACCTTGCGACAATGGATCCTCAGTCAGAATTATTTGCCGAAAGTGTCCGAGGACGATGTGGTGCTGTTTTTGCGCAATCAAAATTACGACGTCGAGGCAGCGAAAGATAATATTGAAAATTACTTTACGTTCCGAACTCATATACCCGAAGTCTTTCAGTCTCGGGATGCGTTGCAGGACGAGGAGCTGCAGCAAATTTTTAACGTCGTGTAAGTCGTTTTTAATGGAAATTGTTGAATGATGTTTTAAATGAAAGATTTTAAAATATAATATATGCTGGAAGAGTCTGGAAAGCCAATTTCCGTTATATTTCAAAAATGAATCTATAGAGGTTTATTTGTTTATGCCACCTAAAAATTTCTTAAATTTTTTATTTCGTCAAAAATATAATGACTTGCTTTTCGAAATTTTTTTATAAAAAAAAAAACAAAAAAAAAATAATAAATATCTATACCGCAGCTTTTTTTACACAAAAAACATATCCTACATCATTTAACTAAATTAGATCTTTTTCGATCGCAGGACCGTCGTTGTCTTGCAAAAGCCGACCAAAGAAGGATACAAAGTAGTGATAACCAGACTAACAGACACAGATCCGAACAAGTCCAATTTCGAAATAGCACTGCGCTACCTGTACATGGTCCTGGACCTCCTGATCTACGAGGAAGGCACCGAGAACGGATACCTCCTCGTGATCGACCTCAACGGCGCCACGTCCGAGCACATCACCAGGATCAATCCCTCGACTCTGAAAAAATTTCTGCAGTACAACGCCAAGGCCATGCCGGTAAAGTGGAGGGGCTTGCATTATATAACCACCGGTACCAGCTCCGAGGACATCGAGTCTTACGTGAAGAAAAATATTGTCAAGCACAAGTATTCCGATGGGAAAGTGAGTTTTTTTTTTGGGGTTTATTTGGAAAAGAATTGTGGTACTAAGATATATGTGGGCTTTTCAGGTTTTCTTTCACCCGACGTTGGAGTGTTTTTCCACAGTGGTGCCGATGGAGATTTTACCCGCGGATCAAAACGAAAAGTCGTTCCAAAAGCTTCACGAAGCGCAGATCAACAAGCTCAAGAGTTACCGCAGCTGGTTTCTCGAAATGGATAGATTCTTGAAGGTTAACGAGAAACTTCGGCCTGGCGACCCTATCGATGCTCGAGTCCTTTTCGAAGTCGACCAGAACAAGCAATCTCTCTAAAATGTTGGTGATTTTTAAAATTCGTTTCCTTTCCGTAATGTTTATATTTTAAGAAAGTTTACAAGCGTTGACGTTTGAAATTTATTACATTAATCTAATAACGATCATTTTAAAAAAATTGAAAATTGTATACAAAGCGGTAAATAACAAAATGTAATTGCGTCTAAATTATGTTGCATTTAAATTATAATAATACAATGCCCAAGTAATACGAAAACGTACTAAGCCCAACTTCAAGTTCCTCCGATCGCAACGGTTAACCAAGAGATCCGCCGAAATGAATTGAGATTCCGAAAAAAAGATGCAATGTGGCGTTCCAGACAGGTCGGAAGCTGAGATCAACGCTCTGATCGATTCCGTTCTCGAGGAGGATCGACGGGAAAGGGAGCAAAAGTGTAACCGCGCCGGTCAAAGCTGCAGGACCCCCGCACGCGCGACATGTGATGTATAATCACTGAAATTTATTGATTGCTGTATTTTTTATTTTTATAACCTCCAAAGAGATAACCGCTTTTTAAGAAAAAAAAAAACGTTTTTTATATTGGCAGATTTTAATTTATTTATAATTTTTACAACCTCAAAAGAGTACCACTTTTTTAAGAAAAACGTTTTATATTGTCAGATTTTAAGTTTTTCAATTATATATTTTGTATGACTAACGAACAACGATATTTATTTTAATTGTAAAATATGTATAGCACAAAAGCTGATAAATAAACTAAGCATTAAACTCTAACATTCAAATACACTCCATTTCCAAGTCCTCACTTAAATTTATCCTCTTGCCTCGTCCTCGAAACCGAAAAAATCCGGACTCAGAACAGTAAAAAGAGTCAGGCCCCGCAGAAGCCAGTTCGTCGTCGAGCGCCGACGCGATGCACCCCCCGGCACACGGGAGTTAACCAGTCCAAGAGATTCTCGATTCGCGTGATGGAGGCGCTGCGCGCGCTGCGCCGAGAGAGGTCCAAGTGTCCGGGAAACGCCGGCACGACCGCCTGCGAGATCGTCGAGTACATCAGCCGAAACTTCCGAGTCGACGGGGACGTCGACGCTCAGGTTCGGACTGCCCTCCGACGAGCCGTCTGCAATGGGTTCGTATAGTTCTCGTACTTTCTGTGGGCGTATTCCGAAACTCAGGAGCCCGATTTTTTAGTCAATTTCATGATTGGAATAGCCAAAAACTGTTGAAATAAGTTACCCTGATAAAAAAAAGCTTGGAAAAACCGAGCGAAATCGATGTGGATTCCAGGTAAAATCAAATGGATTAATCATGATTTTTCTGAATTTCGTTTTTAAGAAGTTTCTAGCTAAATTTCTCTAGAACTCTACCAAAATTTAGTTATATTCACATCAACGTTACCTGGATCTACCGTACGTAAATCCAGACTAATAGAAAAAACTAGCTAATTTATCTCTCTAATTTTTATCATCTAACTTCTACCAAGAATCCACTATAACCAATTTACTCGTCTTCAGCTTCGTCAAATCGACCAAGGCCGGCTACGATCTGGTCGGCCCATACGCCTGTCCCATAAGAAACGCGGAAAGGGGCAACGTCGGCAAGTCCACGCCGAGCATAAAACCGCCTCCTACGCCTAAGCGCAATTGCCAGGGTGACACGCTTCAGGACAGTGCGGAGGTCGACCCTCCAGACCTCCCGAGCCCGAGAGAGGATATTGCGCAACGACAATTCGATCAGGGCAACGATCGCCAAACCCAGAGAAGACAAAGTGTTTCGAAGTCAGACAAGATGATTCTTTGTCCTTCCGTCAAATCGCAACGAAGGAGTTGTTCGGCTAGTCCCAGACGGAGAAGGTATTTTGAAACAGAATAAAGGCTATGCTTGTTTATAAATTCAGTTAATTAAATATTGATCGATTCTAAGAGATCAAATTTGACCCGCTAGATTCAAATGGAATCAACGAAGAATCCAGGTGTTATTATTATTTTCAGTTCGATAAAGCCCTGTTGGAACTATCCAGCTGGATACTCTGGATTCCAGCTCGATATTTTAACAGGGAGCTGAGTAGTAGTTTAGTAACATTTCTCAACTAAAGTTGTTTGTAACGGGAACAATTCTTGGAAACCTATGATGATTAAAGTACGGGATTGAGACCAACTTAGATTTTTAAAACTATTTTATTCATATATCATGTTTTAACAGCTCAAAAGGCAGAAATTGCGCGCAAACAGGCAGCTCAAAATTCACATCAGATTCTAACCTCAACTTCCCTTATCTTAGACGGAGCTCAAGCCGGAGGACCGTCCCTCGAGAGCGTCCGCGATCCTCCGGCTCGAACGCGGACTGCAGCAGCTGCGAGGCCGTTGGCGAGGTGCTCAACCCGGCGCGACACATCGAACTAGCCGAATTCGATCACAACTGCTGCAGCGACTGCGATGAGCCGATCGAGATTCCCGGCTCGTCGGACTCCGGCGACGATGACTTGGAGAGCATCCGCTCCGACGACAGCGCCTTCCGAGAAATCAGCCGCGAGGACGAGACCGCACGCAATAGTCAGGAGCGCAACAAGGAGCTCAAGCGGTGGATCAGGAACTGTAGGCGGGAGTGCGAGAAGCGCACCGGGCAGAATGCTTGATTTGAGCATCGCGGGTGGATTGATATATGTTTGTTACACTTTGTGGAAATATAAATTTTGAAAGTTTTTTCGTAGAAAGGCTGTTTTTAATTTAAGTAAGTACTAAAATATTAAAAGTAAGAATTTTTTATTTACAAGTTTAGAAAAAAGATTCACACAAAGGCTTAGAAACAATACTTTATTCAAAGACTCTCACGTAAAACACTGTTGCAAAAATTTCACGAAGCACCGTTACATTTAATTTGAATTGGAACAAACTGCGATATCGACAATGCAAGTCAAAAATGCACGTGTTTACGGGACGTGGTGGAGCCGCCGTCTTTTTTGTCAAAAAGATCGAGATCCGAGGCGACGCGGAATGTGTATCCGTTTTTATCGGTTGGCTTCAAGAATCCCATGGCGGTTCCAAACGAGATGACCTCGTAAATACAGTTTTTTATGCTTTTCTCTGAAAAATAATTGAAGGCTCCAATTAATAAACGCGTAAACAATCAACAAGACATTCCAATCTAATTAGAAGCCCAATGAAAGGCCTCATTTTCTTCGAATTAATCGCAAAGCAATCAATTAAAAGATCTGCAACCGAGGCCACAAACCTTACAAACTAAGTTCTGAAACCGACTAACTTTGGTCAGACGAAGGCGGCGGGGCCACGTTCGGCTGCGATTTCTCCCGGTCCGTGTTGTTCCTGACGTCCTCCGTGAGGGCGAGGTCGTCGTTTCGCTTGCGGAACTCCGGCGTCATTCTGGCGGGGTGTCGGCGCTGGAGCTTGCGGAACTGTCGGATGGCGTTGCTCTTCTGGGAGCGGACGGCGCTGCGGCTCGATACGCGCTGCATGAACTCGTAAACCAGCTCAGCCACCGTCGGCTTGTGTGTCCTGTCCTGGCCGATTCTGTTCAGCTTCCCTGCCCTCTCCAAGCGCATTTTTTGTCTGGATCTTCTTGACTTCTTGGTAGGGAGAGGGTGCGGATAAGATTTGTGAAAAATAATTTTACAAGGAGAGTGATTTACCAGTCTTCGACATCTGTTACATTCGCGAGTTTTTTAAAATTCTTTTATTTATTATGTAATTGTGCTAAAGCTATTTATTGAAATGTATAGTGAAAATGCATTAAGTATCCTCCTGATTGAAACGTAATGACATTACTGTACAAAAAACTTGTTTATTTACGCGCTATATATATATATATATATATCTTTAAGCAAGGAGACACTATGCATAGAAAATTACACTCGTCTAAAAAAATGCTGGTTGAATTTAGATAATAAGAGTAAATTAAATTTTAAGTACCTTCCTTATTCGTCTGACTTTCCTACTTCGACCTGTTCTTTCAATAAATCGCGCTCGATGACCGCTTTGAATTGTAACTCTCTTTTTGCCTCGACTTTTCGGTTTCGGTGCCATCGTTTTTACTTTGTGTTACAAGATTCTTATGGTTTACTGATTTTTTCACAGAAAAAAATAACTTCTTTTTAGCAATAATTAATTACATTACACTTATTAATTTTGAGATACCAATGTGCCAAACAAAGGGACAATCTTGAAGTTTTCAGTTTTGCTGAAAACAATGAAATATGCGAAAGTAAGGATTTTCTTTTTTTTTGTCATTCTTTTTTGACTTTTAAATTTTTAATACGTAAATATAATTTGTAATATGTACCAAAAAGTTTACCTAAAATTAAATGAATTAAATACCACGTACATTTAAAAGATTTTATCTATAATTTATGAGTACTAAAAATTTATAAATTTTCGTATTTTAAAATTAGTTTTATAAATGATACAGTTCTGCATTAACTAACTATATTTTAGAATTATTTAAAGATTTTCATTGCATACTAGTTTTACAATATTAAATACCCATCATATAATTAACTGCTCTTGTAAATAAAGATACATACTTATATAGTTACAGCTAAAATAACATAGAGACCTTAACATTTTAAATCAAATAACATAATGCAGCTCAAATGATTAGTCATAGCCACATAACTACCTGATCGATACTTCTAACGGTAGGGAGTACTAACTTGCTTACTAATGCGAAACTTTAACTTATATAGTACAGTACAGTATAGCATACAGTATAGTTATAGTTATCGCTAGTTACAAATGAGTGTCAAGTGCGTCGCTACAGTCGGCGCAAGTTTGTTATACACATCATTTTGTATGAATATCATTTGTTTTTTGCCAGCGTCATGGCGGCCCTCACGACTGTCAAAACAAATCAATTAATGGCATAATGTCGAGTAAGGTAAGTAATGGTTAATTTCGTAATAAATCCTCTTAGAAACGTCGCTTTTAGACGTCTTAAAAGTGACATTTCGTTTCGACTGTCAATCAAGCTGTGTCAGATCTTATCGTTTGTAACCTAGTTTACAGCTAATCAATGCTACTCATCTTCATGAATTATTTAGAGTATGGTAGAAACAAAGTAGATTTTTCATGGAGAACACTGTGTTTCAGGGGGCGATTAAGAAGGTAGTTGAATCCAGCAGTCTTTCAAAAATCCAAGCTTCGCAGAAAGTCAAGACAAGGTCTTCGAGTCAAAGTCTTGGTGATGTTGATGAGAGGACTGAAAGAAGAGACAAGAGAAGAGAGCCACAGATAATTGATGCAAGAGCTGGTGGAGATAGAATAATCTCGACTGACAGAAAATCAAAAACTTCAGATACCAAAGGTGTTGGAGATAGAAAGTTAAGAACTGGAAGTGTTTTGCCAGATAAAAACCCAATAAAGTTAAGACAATCAAAGCAAAATGGCCTGTCCTCATCGAAATCAAGCTTTGAAGAATCGCCAAGAAGTTCCAGTGTATCTAGAAAATCAGAGTCTTCTAGAAGAAAGTCTTCTGAAAGTACTTCAAAAACTAGCCACGATGACAAAACGAAAAGTAGTGTTCGGAAGACAACCAAAGAAAAAGTGCAAGCCAAATATAATGAGAAGAGAGGAATAAGTTCACTTTATGTTCCACAAGATTCAGCAAGTAAATTGAGCAGTATGATAAAAGCATCACATAAACAAAGCAAAGAAAAAACTTCAACGACTAAGAAAGTACTGTCAAGAAATTCTTCAAATGAAAGAAGAAGATCTCGAACATTGAGTCCTAGTGAAGTTAAATTTTTGCACCCAAAAAATAAAAACTCCAAATCTAAACCTGCTAAGCCTGCTAAAGAAAAAGTAACAGCCGAAGATAAAAGTGGTGATGAATATTCATATGGGGATGATATTGAGGTGCATCAAATTATATAGATGTATTTTAAATTTAAATTTATATTAAAATTAGTTCCAGTAGATTAAATATTCTAAAATTTTGAATAATTAATTTTAATTTTTGATTATTAAAGAAGTTACAACAATTTTTAAGCTAAAAATTAATAATATTGAATTTTGTAGGATTACGGATCTGATTTAGAAGAATACAGCCATGCATCACAAATGAGTGAAGACGATCACAGTATATTAACAAGTTTGGATGTGGAACCAATTGTTTTAAAAACACAGGAAAAGGTTTCATAAGATTTTAATAAAATTAATAACATGAAAATTGATGATAAGTAAACATAAAATTATATTTCTATTTTTAGAAAAGAGTAATTAATAGTGCAGATGTTCGAAAATCAGATGAGGAACACATGTTGGATTCTGGACATTACGAATTGGCTGAAGCAAAGAAAAGAGCTGCTGTAGTAGAATCTCTCATGGCAAGTCGAATGAAAACTCCTCCACCTCTGCCAGAATTGAAAAAACCAGTCAATCAAAATTATAGGTTCGCTATAGTCAGCATTAAATATCAAAACCAATAAATAACTATTTACCTGTTAATTAATGTTTTGTTTCATTCTATTTTAAGTTAAACATAAATAAAATAGATATTTTTTTTATTAATAGGGAAGAAAAACAGTCTGATAACAAATCTCTACCTTCATCGACTGATGAAGGTTTTGAGGATGCTCGTTCAGGTGATTTCATAAAATCACCATCAATATCTCAGATTACAATTATCAATCACGAGAAGACAAAGCTTGAAAAAATGAAGGTGATTATTCACATTAAGTGGAACATTTATTTTTATTCTATAAACTTTACTTACTTTTTATGTGTATAATTATTTATCAGAAGCCACGAAAACCTCTTACAAGAGGACAGATTTTGATGAATATGATTAAATTAGATACAGTTGAGTGGTCACTATATGAATCAAAACCTATATCATATGATGAATTTATCAGAAGTTATGGGAAATTAAATACTCAACAGGTTTGTTTTAATTTAATACATATTAAGTTAGTTTGATAATGCTAAGTAAATATATTTAAATATAAATTTCAGGTTTCTACTCAAACAAATGAAGATAATCTCGATGTAGAAATTCAAACAGAGTCGATTGATTTTGAAAATAAATGGACACAATTTCCTGTTAAATGTAGGAACAAATTAAATACTATAGAAGATATAAGACTTTTCAAAATGGAACACATAGGAGTTGGCAGTGATGCTAGTGATACTACTTTCTTAGCTAGTCCTTCGTATGATGTCTTGCGACTCAATGAATTCTTAAGTAAAGCGGGAAAAGTTATGTTAGCCTTATTAGAAGAAAAAGAGTTTGGAGGCACAATTCTTCAAAATGAAACTCACGACTTTCCGTTTAGTGAAGGTTTCATAAAACTTTCTGTTAGTTCATTATCGTTTTTGTGTGGTAGACAAGTTACAATGTTGCATTATGCAGAAAATAGTAGTAAGATTCTAATGAGTATTCATGCTGCTGTCAATAGCGTATGTATACATGCATATTAGAAATTTAAGAGTTAAAATTATATAAATATTAAATATTTTATTGATTTTTTTTTGTATTAAATTGTAGAAAATGGAATCTTCTAGTCATCAAGATTTTATAACAGAGTGCTGCATTGGTTGTGTTTGGAATGTTAATCAACCATCAAGACCAATAAAACTTTTTTACTCCCAAAGTCCTATTACAGCTTCTTGCTTCCATTGTACAAATAATAATATTGTTTTCGCCGGACTTGAGGATGGGTAATTATCATGATTTCATTAAACTTTTATAATAACGAATTATTTGATAATTTATTAAATGATTTTTCATTCTGTAGATCTCTTTGCATTTGGGATTTGCGAGAAGACGAAACATGTCATCAAAAAATAATAGATAAAATTAATGAAATGGATTGGGTTATCCGAAGCCCAACTTACACAACAGCTGGAAATTGGGAAATGAAGGCACATATGTGTCCTATTGTATCTATAAGAATTCTTTCAAAAATTGGACAAGATGAAACAGAAAACTTAAATGACAAGTTTGTGTCCATTCAGATCTGTAGTTTAGACGAGGATGGACATTTAATTATTTGGAGTGTACTTCGTAATCTTAGTGTTAATTCAGACGATCTCGGCTTAACGCAATGGGGTAAGGTGAAGTTAGTCAAAAGTCAAGAAGTGCCTTTATTTGTAAAAAAGAATGAATTGAATAATATGAAAAAGCAATTTGTTGATATGAATATTGATGATGCTGATCGCAACAATCTATATTTAGCTACTAACGATACTAATATTTTATACGTCAATTGCATTGGAGGAAGAAATAATACAATTTATTACAAAATGAATGAAACAGGTACGTGACTTCCTATAGTACCTTATTTGCGAATCGCTGACACATAAAGGTAATGTATCTTTTTTCTTAAAGATTCTTGCGGTGTTACAACATGCATTGAAGTCTGCCCATTCAAGCAATCATATTTTTTGGTAAGTATTAAGAATCAATAAATATTATTTAAATGTATCTACCATTCTTAAAGTTGTAAATAAATTACCTAGGCTGGTTGCAATGATGGAAGCATTAGATTACACTCAGTAAATGTAGAAACTCCACTTTTGAAGTTAAGAGATGAAAGTAGTTCGGCAGGAATAAGAAGTATTCAATGGTCAAAGTCAAAACCTTTGACAATATATGTTTTAGATGAATATTCCAGGTATTTTTATATTTCCTTTAACTTTCAAATGCTTTAGGTTTTTATGTATTTATAAGTTTTTTAAAATACTTGCAGAATATTGGTATGGGATTTAAGCAATAATGATATTTACCCAACGCATACTGTGTCTACAAAAACTTGGGGATATGTTAAATGCATGAGGCTGTCGCCTTGCAATACAAATCGGGATATGTCAAATCAATACATAGTAAGTAAAATCTTTTTGAATTGGTTTTCCAAAAAGTATAAAAAGAAATAAAAAGTAAAGAACAATCAAGTCTAGTAATTTATTAATTACTTCAATTAAAATTGCAGGCTCTTGGAACTGACACGGGAAACGTAGAAGTTCATAAGTTGAAGAAGGATTTCTGCGTCGCACAGCAGAACGAGTTGAAACATGAAATGAACACATTTTTACAGTATGTTTCAGTTTTATAACTTCAAATGCATTTACATATTTTTTTTTTACTCAACGACAATCTCATTTAAATAATTATACCATTTAAAGACTGTTTCACGTTTAATAGAAAGTTTTAAGTTTACTTACACCAAAGATGTTATGTAGATATTAAGATAGGATGAACTTTTCACTTTATTTATTGACTTTTTAAGCAATTGAATACGATTAAAATGCTTATTGTTAGAGAATCCTAGTATTTAAAGTACTAGAAATTAATTAGAAAATACTTCAAACATTGTAAATCTGAAAGTAGAAAATTACTAACATTTTTAAATGGCCAAAGATCATTTATACCAAAGCCTTATTATAACTATTTAATTAAATCATAATAATTTAATAAATAATATGTATGATCATTTTTAATAACGGCTCCGTCCAAAGTTGTACCTTGAATATAAGATAATATAAAGATTAGTAATTATAAAAGTTATTAAATTAAGTAAACGTTAAAAATTGTAAGTTTTTACCTACTACTTTTTCCTTTATTATCCTAATAACTTCTTTTCAGTTATGTTCATGTACGATGTATATAATTGTAATTTTTTCTTAAAAACTAATTAATAATACATTTATTAAACAGAAAAATTTGAAAGATTCTTTTACTTACAAATATTTCGGCCAGTATTTGACCGATATTCGACCAATATTCGGCAAATATTCAACTATTATTCAGCCAATCTTCGATTAATATACGACGAATCTTTGGCCAATATTCGATCATAATCTATAATTCTCTAAAGTGAAAGAATTAATTCTCTTGTATAACTAAAAATGTTAAATATAAATGAAATAAAAATAACTTAGCACACACATCAAGACGTATAAAAGTACTAAATTAAAATGACGCTTAAAATAATATTAATTAATTTAAATTAATCATAATGATTCAAGCGTTACTATAAACAACCATTTACATAACTTTTGTAATGTTGATGTAATAAATTTACTTGATAGATATGCTGATAACGAGTCAGAGTTCAAGTTTACAGTTCACATCGGATAATCCTCGGTAGTTTAACAAAATAAGTCATTAGTGTTCGATAGCTTATTTTCCAACATTATGTATATTTAAGTTTTTTCTATGCATTTCTTTTATTTGAGTGCAAGGTATTTTATTCTTTGCATTTATTGATTTCATTATCAATTTATACGATTACATCTAGTAATGCATTATAAAATAATCTTTTAAAAACTACTTGTTCATTATTACCTGCATTAAACTAATTTGATGTTATTATAACAATGAGTATCAAACTGATTTTTGTTTAAAATCTTATAAATAATAATGTAAGGTAAAGGTTTTCAAATTTTAATTCATCAATGTATCTTAATTTTCAAACCTGCTATCTTTTAACTCAATATTTAAATAATTATAAAATATTCAAATAAGTTATTATCGAAAGGCCGCGGTCGATTTTACAAAATAAATTCTAAATCTTTTATATTATCAGTGCCCATCTGCGATGGAGAAATTTTACGTACACAAGATATAAAACTAATCTGTATTACACAAAGCTGATAAAATAGATATCTTCAGATTGAATGCTGAAATCCCACACACGGTACTGCAATTCTATTACAATTTATCATCCGTTGTAATGACAAAAATCATTCGAAAAATCAAATATCATCGATATAGTATTATTTAGTTATATTATTGTAGTGAGTATCAAATAACTATTTCATTACTTTATTTTATATTCATTATTTTTATTTGTACATCCAACTGATTAAATGCAGCTATTTAATATTTGCATTCGAAAACTTAGGATGCTATTAATTATTAAAAAAAGATACTACAAAACTTCTTTTTTTTAACATTTTTTTACTGAAATATATTATTGTAACTATAGAAAACCATATACAATATAGAACATTAAAACTGAAATTGAAATCCATCATTAGTTCGTCGTTATTAGGTTGTATTTTGCGAAATTAAAAATAAATGCAATAAAATATTTTTTTAATTTTATATTTATTAGTGAGTTAGTTGAAAAATTTTAAAAGTTTGCACACATTTGACATGAAAAAAAGAAATATCATTCTTCATTCAATTCTTCAGCTCTTCCGTAATTACAAACAAGGTAATACATATAATAGGTATATGGTTGAACAGATAAAAACGTTCCTCTAGTGCCGAAACCAAGATCTTTCATTATTCTGATGGCACATCCAATGCGGTTAAATCCTAGTTGTTCGGACGTCACAGGCCACACCCTTCAAATATCCAGTAATAAGAAGTTAATGAAAAAATTGAATTATTATAGAACTATTATTCTATCCATTTAAATATTACTTCTCAAAATTCATTTACTTTTTACGTACAATTGAAAATTTTTTTTTTAACTTTACTTAAAGTACTAAAGAGAATAAATTGTTCTTTTATTACTTCTCAACTGTTGCAAGTATAATATTAATATTTTACACTTATTTAAAAATTTAAAAATAAAAAATTATTACGGATTGCCCTCGCTGGTTCCGTTTTTGGCCCATTCGTGTATTATATATCTAAGGTTTTCCAATCTGCTAGAAACACTGTACCGTGTTATGTCCTCGACCTTCGCAACAAGCTGATCGTAGAGTGGAAATTGCTCTAAACATTCAAGTCATGATTGAATAAAACAAATAAGATCAATTATGAGAAATTAAAAAAGAATTTAAAGAACGTACCGATTGACCGATATGATTGAGGATATACTTGGCAAAAATCAACCCATGTTTGTGCAAATCCTTGTAAATGAGAATCCCATATCTTTAACAAAGTAAAAATTTAACTTATTCGGAAATTTTTCCTTTTATTTCGTCAGGATCGATTTAGTTATTACTTACAAGTTTCGGTACATCAACGCCTTCGTGAGATGAAATAAAATCAGTCCTGTTCCTTATTGCTGCGTGAGTTTTCAGTATTTCTCTTTTATCCGAAGAAGATATCCCAGCGTATACTTTATCACCACAGCATCCCGTTGTGGGTGGTTTCTTTGTTGGATACCACTAATTGAAAAAAAAATAATTGAATTTTTAATAAAACTTTACCACATTTTCAGTTAAAAAAAAATAAAAAATTAAGTCAAGACTTAACACTTGAGAAAAAATTTACTGTTTTGCCACACGATTCTGCATTGATTAGAGCCCAGATTCCAGAAACAATTAAAGTTAAAAACAGTTTATTAAAGTTTTTCATTTTGATTAATAAAACGCGAATGATGTACAAACTGAAGGATTATAAAATTGAAGTGTCTACGGTTGACTTTCTGGCACCGAACTGAAATTGTAATATAAAAGACTTTCGAAAAATTATTAGATATTGACTGAATTCAAAATATTTACCTTTAAAATATTTCTGTTTATAATTTGTGTTGATTTGATTTACATACGTATTTGATTTGTTTACCTTTCAAATTATTATTCATTATATACCTCTTCCTTTGCATAAGAATTTTATGAGAATTTTATTTTGATCGCTGATTTATTAAACTTTTTGAATTTAAAATTTGAAATATTTTTAATATTTTTTAGTAATAGTTTATTTGAGAATAGCTGTAAAAGGAGAAAATGCATTTGAATAATTAACCATTTTTCATTTAAATCATATATTTATTAAAAAACATCAACGAAATATATATTAATGAACAAATATGTTAATTAATATTTTCAATTGATAGAATTAATAATTAGTATTTTAAATTGATTTATTAATCGTTATCGCGTACATACGGTAAAGTTTTAAACGAACAATAGTCATAAATAGTGCTTTGTAGAATACTAGAGAATAATATATGCTCAAAGCTATCTTTTTTGCACTTTTCTTCATTTTAATTATTCTACATCTAATAAGATCAGTACTTATTGATCATAATTCTGACTTCATTATGAAAATACTAAAAAATGTATTGATTATATAACGTTTAACAAATTTTAATATTGAAACATAAGCCACTGATTTTTATTAAACAATTTTTTTCTTTTAATGCTTACATAAAATTCTTAATTTACACTAAAAGTACTTACGATGCAATTCAAAATTAAATTTGTGAATTAGTTTAAGTATTATCAATTCACTTTTCTCTTTGCTTGAGGTAATACACTAGAAGAAACTTTTTAAGTTAAAATAATTAATTAAAGTACTTTTGAAAGTATATTTAACAAAATTAATAAATTTATGACCTAAAACACTCACATAGCACACATTCAATGTATTTATTGACATAAAAATTGAAAAAGCACTTAACATTAATTTAAAATTTTTGTACTTTTAAAAAGTTAATTCAACTAATTTTACAATCTATTTTGATTCTTAGTAGTATTAAAAATGTTCCCAATTTTTAATATTTTACATTAAGATTAAACTGTTGTTTTTTTTTTCAGTTGTCCTGAAATTTATCAACTTTCTTAGAATTCCATCTAAGGTCTACAAAAAAACCTTCTTTGTTTATGCAAAACAATGTATCTGTATATTAAAAATGTTATATTTGTATTTAAAAAAGAAAATAAATTAATTTTATTGATTAAAGTACTTCAATTACACTATTTTATCACAAATACTACAAAATTCGTATTTTTACATAAAATATCAAAATTTACTATAGAATACATTAAAATATCTTTGTCCATTTTTAAGATCCAGTATTAAAATCTTATATTTTTACTTGATTATTATAATTTTAGCGTAACAGTAAACGTTACGATGTTTTTTCATGTCCGTTCGGCACAGTTTTCGTCGCTTCGACTTCGTTTTTCATGTAGGCCTGAAAATAAAAAAAAAAACATTAAACTCATATTTTAATTAAGTATTGAATAAAAATAATTCTATACATTTTATGCTTACTTTTTCTGCGACTTTTTTAAGATGTTCAGCCATGGCATGTCCAGTTTGTTGCAGCATTTTCGTAAAGTATCCATTGTTCTTCTGTAATAAAATGTACGGATGATCGTACTCCGACGCTTCACCGTGATTCATGACAAGGACTTTATCACTGTCCATGATTGTGTTTAGTCTGTGCGCAATCGTAAGAACTGTGCAATCCTTGAACTAAAAATAAAAAAGTCATTCATTGAGCTCAATCAATTCAACAAATTTTCATTCTAGTAACAACATGCCAACCGTGTTCCCATTAAACTAATTTACTGAATACCGACTACTAGTTATTGCGCTTTAACGTTTTTACAGCTAAACTTACATTATTCCTAATAGTTTTCTGAATTAAGGCATCAGTGGCAGGATCAACATTGGCAGTGGCTTCGTCCAGCACGAGCACCTTGTTCCTCTTAATAATAGCCCTGGCCAGGCAAAGCAGTTGTCGTTGACCCGCGCTGAGATTGCCACCGCTCTGGTCCACGGACTGATCCAGGGAGACCAAGGCCTTGTTAAGCTCGACGTCGCGCAGAGCGGACCAGAGAGCCGCGTCGTCGAACTCGTGGAAAGGATCGAGATTGTCTCTGAGCGAGGCCGAGAATAGCATCGGCTCCTGGGGGATGATGGATATTTTGCTGCGCAGATCGCGCAGACCTATTCGTTTGGTGTCCACGCCGTCGATGTACAGGCTCCCCTCGATTTTGGTCAGACGGAAGATGGCTGCTATCAGGGATGATTTACCAGCTCCGGTTCGTCCCACGATTCCAACCTTTTTGGCAGTTTTAAAGTAAATTAAAATTTTTTGAACGATTCTTATTAAAGTTTAAGAGTTATGACTATGTACCTTCATTCCCGGTTCAACGTCGAAATTGAGATTCTTTAGGACAGGATCTACCGATTCGCCGTACCTCAAGTACAAGTGATCGAACGTCACTTTTCCCTTGCTAGGCCAGTTTTTAGGCGGCTCCTTTCCAGGCTCGCTTTCGAACGGTCCCTCCTGCTCCAATTTCGTGAACTGGAACAGCCTCTCGACGCCGATCATTTGCGACACCATCTCGGCAGCCATTTTCATGCCGTGCTGCAGAACACCGCTGATTATGAGGACTTGAGTGATGGCGAGACCGACGCTGTCGCCGGAGACGTTGCTGGTGCCGAGGATAATGAAGCTGTAGGTAACGACGCCGACGAAGCAGATCGACACCAGATCGATCCAGAAACCGAAGGCTGTCGACGTCGAGAGAACGAGAGAGAAGGATGACGTGTGGACGTCCTGGTGACCGTCAAATTCCTTGCACACCATTGATTCTGCTCCACAAGAGCGAATTGTTAAGAGACCAGACAGGGATGAGTTGGCGTGGGAGAAAACAGGACTTTTTGCTGAAAGATGCAATATTGCGTCTTTTATAAAGATTGTCTTTTAATTTGATCAAAGAGACGTATTTTCAACACTTACAATTTCCTTCTATTCTTTTAATACTTTGAGCTGTAGACAGGTAAATATTTTTTATGTATAAATGGATGCTTGTCATGATAGACATTGGAAAGATCATCCACCAATTAATAATAAGTATCTGAATCATGACACCGAGAAGGACCGAAAACACTTGAAATGTTTCGACCAAAGCCATTGAAAGAATCTCGTCTACAGCGCCGAGATCTTTTGAAAATCGGTTTAAAATTCGACCTGAAAAACAATAACAATTTATAATCTGTACATTTGATAAATAGGATGAAATCTAGATTTTGATACCTGATGGATTGGCATCGAAGAACTTCATGGGTGTCTTTAATATACAATTAATCATTAGATTATGGATATTGTAGCTTGCATTGCTACAAATTTTGTACAACAACATATTTCTACCAGTTGCGAAGATGACGCTTCCAACAACTAAAATTCCATATGTATAAAGGTACGTACTTCTATCAAAATCTTCCAACCCTTCTACATTTAATGCAGAAGTACCGTTATAATTTTCATTTATGCTATTGTTCAGAAGCTTCAATTTACTCAATCTTTCTTCTTGTCTAGTCCTAGAACATTAATAAACGCCACATTTATCATTTGCTTCATGATAAACATTAAAAATTTTTTGTTATTATTCCACAAATCCTACCAAAATGCTATGTAGTAATCACTGCCGCTACTGATTACTTGAGCGAGAATATAGACTACGGAGAACACGAAGAGTAATATGTAAGAGCCGTTTGATTTGAAATATTTCCAGTACAAGGACGACGAGACGTCTCCTTTAGCGACGAGCTCTTGAGTTTCCTTCGGCTCCTCTCGATTCTCCTCGTCGTTTGAAGTGGGCACTTCTAGCGGTGCGTCTTCTTTATTCTCAATAACGGGCGGAGGCTCCTCCGAGGAAGACTTTTCAACCGATTCGCCTCTCTCCAGTTGTTCGAAATGCTTGTTGTGCTTCTGGAAACTGTCGAAGTTTCCTTGATACTCTATTTTACCCTTTTCCAGATAAATGATAGCATCAGCTTTCTTTAAAAACTGAATCTGATGCGTTACTAAAATTCGTGTTTTATCTTTTAAGTATCCGTTTATGCAGTCTTCGAACAAACGTTTGCTGACGCGTGTATCAACAGCGGACAGTGGGTCATCCAAGAGATATATGTCTGCATCTCTGTACACGGCTCTGTAATAAAATATCTAATTTATGAACCTCTTAGCGCTATCGGATGCAAATTTTCTCTAGAAAGAGGTAATGTTCATGTTAAGCAACATTTACACCTGATATTTTGTAGCGAGTTAGAATAAGAGTGGTAAGCAGACAAAATGAGTTAAGTATTGTGGGTTTTACATTAACAAAAACTGGCACACTTGCCCTTTTAGATGTATTAAAAATTAGATGAAAAAAATAGGCGAAAAAACGTTTCCATTGCCCAATAGACAAATGTTAAAACCTGCTAATCACCTCGCTAAATTGACCCTAGCGCACTGACCACCACTGAGGGCAGCGCCCCTCTCGCCAACGAGCGTGCGATCTCCGTAAGGCAGCTGATCGAAGTCCTCCAGCAGGCAGCAGACTCTGGTGACGGTCCTGTACCTCTCCTCGTCGTACGGCTGACCGAAGAGAATGTTGTTCTTGACTGAGCCGGTGAACAGCCAGGGCTCCTGACTCGCGTAAGAGACCGTTCCGCAAGCTGAGACCTGGCCGGTGCTCGGCGGCAACTCGCCTAGGATCAATTTTAGAAAAGAGCTCTAAAAGAAGGGACCAAACGTTTGCGGATCAACTACACGGGCAGGTGGCGCCTGGCGCGATTATTTTATCGCGCTTCCATCGACGGGAGGATAGCGGAGTTTTCATCGCGCCGCGTCGCAGATTCGTTGAAAGCGCAAACTCCAGCGAATCTGCGACGGAGCGGTGAAAGCGTTTGTCAGCTACGAAAACTATACCTTGCCGGCGCCGACGGGACCGACCACCGCGTACAAGTGTCGGTTTGGAATGGAGACGTTGATGTCGGTCAGCGTGTTAAAAGTCGAGTCTTCCGTCCAGGAAGCCGTCATTTTTTCTATAGTTACGCTCGCTTCGTCGTCGCCGGTTTTTAATGACCTATTTGTAGCTTGTACTTCCTCGTACAGCAGGAAATGCTGCAAAGAATGAAAAATTTATTGAATGATGGATGGCACTGAAAAATAAAACAGTTTACTTTGATGGGAAAAGGAGACTTTACCTGAATACGATTAACTGAAACTTTGGCCTCGACGTAAAAGTTTAAGCCTCGAGGGAAAAATATAGCCATGGTTAATTGCAATGTACTGTAAAACTGTGCTATTGCGAAGACCTTATCAGCTGATATCGCGTTGCCTAGCAGAACGTACACCATTATTGTGACAAATAAGGCAGTTCGTTGAGCGTAAGTAAAAGATGCCCAGGTGGCACCTTTCATAAAGTTAGCACGTACAATCACATCGAGCTCATATCTTTGAATGATTAAAATATTTATTAATAAAGATTTATGAAATGACTGGATTATTAACGCACGTAATTAGAATTATTTTACGTAATAATAAATCATAAAAATAAACTTTTAAATTACCTTCTTGCGAGATATACAAGCTGCTGAAATACTGGCTCCCAAGTATACATCTTTATGACCCTTATTCCATTGATTATCTCGTTCATTAATAGCACTCTTCTATCCGTTCTTGTAGCTACTTTTTTTCGTGTGCTATGGATTTTTTTTCCAAAGAATACTGGAAAGGAGTTTTATAAATTATTTCAATCTTGATTATATAAATAATTAGTTTATATTTATATTATATAAATACTTAGTTTATATATAAGCCAAAACTAAGATAGTTTCAACAATTTTATTATTTAATTTTATTTCAATACATTATACTTTTTAAATAACATCTTAAACAATTTAATTTGCAGAGCAAATTGCATTGCGAGTTTTCGATTTATTCTTTACTGACTACGTTAGAAGCTAGTAATGAGAAATTAAAAGATCAATGAAAAGTGGGTCTCACAAAAATTATGTAATGCAGCCTTGTACAACATTTTCAATATGAATTATGTTGATTTAATGTAGGAAAAAATTATCTTTTATTATAAAAGTAAACCATTGGTGATAAGAAAAATAGTAGTAGGAGCGTTAAAATTGAGTAAAGTTTTAATAGAATTTTAAATGCTATTAAATTTCACCAATAAATAAACAATTAAAACTTTACGAAACGTAAAAGAAGAGTATTACGACAAATAAAAGTAGATCAGTATTGTGTTGCCGTCTGAAATAAAAAAGATCTAAGAGTGTCAGTAACGGCGTTACGAAATCTTCCCACAATGAACCTTAATCTTTTCAATTAATGTATATACAACAAGCAATTATTGTGGCTCACATCAATGATATATCTTGGCGCTAACTGTGCCTCTAAGAGGAAATTGAAAGTGTCGAAGAAATGCTACACTCGCATTATTTTTTCAACACTATTTTTAACAATAGACTCTTTCCCCTCAACAAATTCAATAAGCACAATTTAAAAAAAATATATATTGTTCTCTACCTTGAAATGGAATCGTTTGAAAAATCATAAAAGCCACTCCAGCCAGGGAGGCGATTCCAACTTTTCCCCAGATGAGATACGCAATCAGAGTTGCTTGCAGCGGCATTATCCAAATGTAATGAATGAAAGTAAAAACTTGCTCGAACCTCACGACGTCGTTCGACAGCAAATTAATGACCAGTCCTCCGGAAGCTTTCGCCGCCGCCGCGCAGGACAGTTTCATCACCTGCAACCGAAAAAATCCATTCACCATCCATTGAATTCGTTCATTGTTTTCGCATACGTTTTATTCAGCATTGAAATACCCTTCGCATACTTTTCTGTAGATCAGAGACGAGCAGGCCACCCTCACCGCCATGCCGAGCTCCCGAGCCTGGTAAGTCACGTGGCAGAAAATAACGGACTCCAAGAGAGTCATCAGCATGACCCCAGAGGCGTAAATGTAAGCTTCGGAGGGGCTCGATTGAGAACCAGGAGCAAAGTGGCCGACTAAGTACCCGAGCGCTATCGGCTGAAGGGTTCTGGAAAGGAGTGAGGAGTGAGTCTTTTTTTTTTTCTATTAAGATTGATGGGATATAAGTTGCGCTTACTTTATGACTAAGGCTATGAACAAGCTGATTATTCCGTGTTTTATGTAGCGCCATGAGAAAGTTTTTTGGATGGCCCTTTGAAAGCTCGGTTTTCTCTTGCTCTTCGAGGATTCTTCCAATTCTATCTTCCAGTTTCTGCAACATAAATTGATGCTTTAACAGTCGGGCCTTTGTTCTTGTTTTGCGGAATTGTAAATGAGGTTTTTTTTCTTTGTAGTCGAAAGTAAAGACAATTGCCAAGAGGAGAATAAGAATTATCACCGTCCTTGACTGTTATACTTGTAAGATATCGTAAAAATAATTTTTTTTTTGTATAATATACTTTGTAGCAAATAATTCGTTTAATGAAGCAATTTTAACTCATCAACATAATATTTACTGGTATGGTTACTGATAAAAATATCATTTCATGCTTTAGTTAATTAGCCAAATATTGATAAACTACTTAAAAAAACGAGCAAACGAAATTAAAGAAGTTCACAGATTCGTGAGAACGTTGAAATAAAAAAATGATACATATTCAAATCAACGATCTCTTAAAGTATCATGTACGATTTAAAGTAACACAAAAGCGATAACGTTAGTAACTTAATTTATGGTTGATGCTAATTCTTTACATAAGTCATAAATAATATTTCGTTAAAAGATTTTACAATATGAACTCATTTATGTTATTTTATCTCGAATTTTTACTTGATTGTTATGTATCATATTATAAAAATAACACAAGATTTAGATCCTGGAAAATCCGATTCAAAATATGAGTAAAATGTTTGAGAGTGTAGTAAATATTTTAATAAATGACATATTAACTTAAATTATGTTAATTACAATGATCATTAAATTCCATTCCAAAATTTATATTCTGATTTAAATAATTCACGATGCAATATTCAACTGCTCTTTATATTATTACATAACGAATTACGACTTCATTAAATGCTAGAAAATCTAACTGTTATGCTTTTTTATCGAACTCGGTCTTTGCGCATGAAATAAACGCCAGATTAATCACTCCGCTAAACATTTATGTAAACGCTTAGCAGTAGACAAAATCCAATGCAAATTCAATTTTTTTTACTATTTGAGGAAGAATTTCTTTGTCGCCGTCGCGTGTCTTCAATCGGTTTTTTTACGAACTGGTGCTTAAATAATGGCATTAATGCAATAATAACCTTTCTAAGTTATCCCCGAGTTTCTCGCTGACATCCTTAGGTAGACAATTGTAAATGTCCTTCTGCTCAAAGTCATTTTTTCTGCCGTACCAAAATGTCGGGATAACCCAGCTGCAAGGAAAGAGAATACGATTAAAATTCGCTCTATTTTTTTTTTTTTTTTTTTTTTTTTATTGAGCAATTCGTCTCGCTAACGAGATGGAACAATGATTGCAATGAGCACCAATTCAGGAATAACAAATGCGAATGATATTCGACTAGACAAAGAAAAGAGCAGAAGTGCGTAAGATGCATTGTGAGCCTCAACTCAAAATTTATAGTTTAAATGAAGAATTTTGTAAATTCAAAAATAAAAGATATTGCCAAAAATTTAATTTAATACAATATTAATTTGCGTTAAGCGACCAGTATATTTATTTATTAGAAACTTAATAAAAACCTTTTTTTAGTTACAAAAGTATTCTAACTATTCAAATGCATAAAAACTAACTCATTAAGATATGCACTTGTCTCTTACGCAGTGCTAAATGCAACGTACAGCTCTGATACTTAACAGAATATTTTAGCATACATTCTATATATTTGTAAATATTTTAAAAAAACGTTTGTTATGTGAACGACTACTTGTAAACCTAAAGTGGAAGTGCTGGAAATAAAAGAATACAGCGACGCGTAAAGTTGGATATTCTATTTTTACTGTTCTACTACTCGCTTCCTACCGTCCCGCGTTTCTATCTAATTATGGGTCACAACAGAAAAGCCAATTATCTCCGTCTACTTGCCGGTAATCTGTTTATCGGGTTACTGGAAAAGAGCTTTTTTAATTGAAAAAAAAATCGCTAACGTGTTATTATCTAACAATCATTTTTTTAAAGATCATTTATGCCATTAAAATGTTGATAAGTATCCTGTTAGTAAGCTTAAGATGATTCTTTGATGGTAATTTTTTCGCGTTTAAATATTCAGATTGAATTTTCGAAATTATTCTTTCAAAATCTAGTTTTCATTTGCAACTGAAGATTAAAAACAATATTAGTTAAGAAGGTTGCAAAATAATTTTAAAAAATTAAAATTTTACATATTTTTTCTAACCATTAATGTTCATTTTCAAAAAATTAATCCAGTTCTCCGCTGTCTAAATCAATGTACAATTCTCAAATTATCAGGGCGGGAATTGACGTCAGAAGAGTCGTATCCCCAAATTAGAACAATCAAAATATTTTGAACCGTTAATCTTTTGAGCGCGATCAAACAAGAACATAGTTTACACTCATTATGCAGAAAATGTGCTTAATTTTTTCATGTCAGACTGTAAATCGTTCAAGGTTGTTTGCTTGAAAGACACATACTTTGTAATTACTTTGATTTATTTTAAAGGCATACTTCAATTTTCTTATCTGTAACTACATTTGTACAGATCATTGATTTTTCTCGTATGTATTTCGTTTATTTTAAAGAGACTTCAATTTCCTTATCTGTAACTACATTTTTGTACAGATCACATATGATTTTTCTCATATCGAGGTTCTTTGGTATTAAAATTTTCATTCCTTCACGGAGAAAAGTTCAGAAAAAATTACTATACTTTTAATAAAGCGGTAACAGACTTGCCGAAACCAAAAAATTACTAGACTTTTTGTAAAATTTACAAAAAGTTTGTTAAATTTTAGTAAAAAGTCTAGTAATTGTTTGGCTTGCGGTAAGTCTGTTACCGCTTTACTAAAAGTATAGTAATTTTTCCTGAACTTTTCTCTCCGTGTTCATATTTATTTACGCAGGCAAACAAACATAATAGTACATTACGTAACGAGTGCGTAAAATACGACCAATGCATACATTTTAAGATAAAAAACGATTTTTAAGAAAAAATTATTGAAATTATATTTAAATGTGCCATCGCTTCTTACTCTTATGACTATAAAAAATGTGACACGCACGGATGATTAGCTTCTCCTTTAGTTCAGAAAAATTCCGATTTTAATTTATATGTTTTCACGAGATTCACTGGAGATATAAAATTTTTATCAACTATCATGTCTGATTATCCCGCGACTTGTGTCATTGTATCTTCCAATTGAATTCATCGAGAATCAATTGATATCAACGTCCGCAATTAAAAGTGAGCCATATTATGTTCCTTTTTGTAAAAAACCGAGCCATACTATGTTCAGAATTTTTCTGATATCTATAACATCGCCAACGTCCAACGCCGTAAAAGATCAATAAGTCTCAATAGTTTTAAAGCAAATTTGAAGAAATTCAGCCTAGATTTTTCAGCGAATTCTTTGAGAAATGTCTAAATGAGGCTAGAGAGATATAAATGTCATGGTAAAAATGAAGATTCACGAACACCTTACGCAATAACGGGAAGTGCTCACAACAATATTATGTACGAGGCGTCTAAAAAGCGTTCTGGCAATTGTTGGCAAAGCCAACGAATACGAGCAGTTTATAATGCTTTTATAACCAGTTATGCTCACCACAGCGAAAAACTAATTGCATCGCTTTGCGAACAAAACCGAGTTATTTAAAATGTAAACTATATCAGCAATAAAAGTATTATTTATATAACGGAGTTGGTGGTGGATTTTTTTTTTTATAAAAAAAAACTTACCAAAATAATATCCTGCTCAAAATGTTGGCTTTGAGCTTCGGGCTTGGATTTTCATACGATTTGCCGCTGTCCATTTTGCTGCATCGATTATCGATCGGTCAGTTTAATCCGCTGTCAAATCTCAATCCGTTGTCATAATTCACAGTTCGGCGGCAGTTCAATTATTATCTGTCGCCGACAAAGGAGAGTTTTAGAAAATCGAGTTGTTACACTTATCTAACACTAAAGCATTTTATGACTGACAAAAAAAACTGGCAGGCAATCAAGAGATTTATTAGCGAATCTCGACGACGCTATCAGGCTAAAAAATAATTAATGACTTTGCTTTTCTACTATCAGTGATCATTGTGCAGATGAAAATTTATAGGTCATTGGGTTATTTTAAACAAAGTATCACGCTGTGTTTATATTTCAATTATCAGTGCTTCTTTAAGGGGATGTCGGAGCGCGAAGTACATTTTTCTCCGTTAAACCATTAACAACGGCAAAACCGAGGTACCTGCCATCAGGAGAAAAGAAAAGTTATATAGTAGTGATTTGTATATAAAACGAAAATTAGAAATGATAATTGTGAATTGCAACGCGAACGGCATTTTATCATAGGTCACATGGCGCCGTGGCCAATCCCTCCGACTTCCCCTCAAGGATCTGCAAGAAGAACCGAGTACTTGTTGAACGACTGGAGTTTCAGTTTCTTAGATTTTTATGACGGCGAATTATGTTGATGCACACTCTAGTTTCGAATAATCATTTATTTATCACACGACAACTAGATCGTGAGGTCACCAACTTCCGTCATTCAAATAAAAACTATTTTTTTCCACTTCGCACGGCGGCCAGAGCGTCAACATTTGCAATTCGATTTCCATCGTTACTCACAGTGCTCGAAACACAAGGTTGCATAAAACCCAGCTCCAAGTTCAGCCGCAATCGAAACTATCTCAAAATATTCATTCACTAAATTAGAGACCCAACAATTACGTCAGACACCGAAGCTTATATATACCTTAGCCATCGACAAAATCCCACACCCAACGGTAAGTTCGCGAAGGAAACGCGTGTTCGCGCGCACCTAAACGCACCACCCCGCGGCGACAGCCTCGGCACTCATAACTAACAGAGTACAAAAAAAAAATAGAGAAAAGAAAGCTAAGCGGGGGCCGCCTCGCGCGAGCGTCCGTCCGCGACTGGCCGACTCCGCTGACTCGGCGTGCCAAAGATATCGCGGCGCGCAAGGCCTGACGCCGCCGCCGAAACGCTGCCTGCAGCCGCGAGTGAGCGAGGCAAAGAGCTGCCCGGGGGGAGGGAAGCAGACCACGTGCTCGATATTTTATTGGAGTGCGTCGCGGGAAGGCAGTTCGCGTAGTGAGGAGAGGCTTTCGCGGTAATTGCCGCGGCCGGCCGCACTTTTGTTTGCTGGATTTTCGAGGAATTGGTATGCTTTTTGAGGGAGGATCGGAGATTCGGCATTTTGGCTGATTGGTTTGCGTGGAAATTGCTTTGAATATAAGAAATAATTTATGTGAAGGAAGATGGGTGAAAATGAGCCGTTTTTAAAATAAGCATGCAATTCTGCACAAGTTGTGACCTCAGTCACTTCGAGATATCGTTATTTAAAATTTTGTATTTTTACGACGTTATGCGAATTATGGCAATTCGGAACGTTTTGCTTTTTTGGTATTTTTTTCTTTTTTTTTTTAAATAAATTTTCTGCTGATACGAACTGCGCCTGGCATTCTGGACTTTTTTCATTTTCCGAGCATCGATAAGCAAAAAAGGAGATGCGCATTGTACTTCGCTGACTTAAACAAAAGATGCTTTAAACCAGTAATTCGCAAACCGGTAATTTTCAAGCGCAAATTCTTTCATTTTTTGCAAGCACTTAAAGTTTGGATTAAAAAATGCAACTACAATAAATTAATGTTGATTTTTTGTTTAAATGCTTACAAAATACAGCTTTTACAGAAGTTTTAAATGCCATTCGTTTCAAATCATAGTTATTACTTTCCAAGAAAGCAGTTCTTAGTTTAGCTTTCACTAAAATTATACCGTAACAGTGTTTTTTTTTCGCTTTAACAGCGGCGGTGCAACGGCTTCAACCGTTCATTTTGAATTTTTCACTTTTTCTGAGGATTGATTTTTAAATACCTATCTTTTTGTGAGAGAAAATCTAGTGCTTGGTTTAAAGGAAGCAAAAGAGAAGAAGAAAATAAAATCTCATATATATTAATTAAACTGTAAAGTACGCAAGAAGTGCATCTTAGATTAAAGAAACTAATAGTTAACATATAAATAAATTGCAAAAAATTTTTAGAGGAAAACGCGGTTTTCGTTATCTTTGTGGCATTTAACGCAAGCAAATTTGCAAATAACACTATTATCTTTATAAAATCTTGTCTGTCGATAAAAGTGTGATATAACTTTTATTATTGAGTTAATGCGAGTTCTATTTGTGTAATAATAATCTAAATAAAATATTTTCCCGATTTAAAAGTATGCGTCATTTGATCGAACGATATTGCTTGTTTTTAAAATATTATTAAATGTAAATAAAAATCAACCTTTTACTAAATTGAAAAAAAATATTAAAATGAATAAATTGATTAGAAATTAACTAAATTTCGAAGCTAATTTGTTTTGCACATTAGAAGGGACGATTCAAAATGAAGACAATAAGATAGCTCGTGATGATTTATTAACGAGCGGCTACATTGTAAAATTATTATTATGACTTACAACGCTTCCCGTTCGATGCAGTAAGCCCGCGAAGTTCCTTCATGCAAAGCAGATTCAACAGATAAATCAATGCCAGAATGTCAGTTATCGGAATGAATACAAGGAATCGCATGTCATGCTATTAATTCTACTGATGGCTTTTTTACATTCTCACTTTGCTTTCATTGGAATGACATATCTTAAATTACTTTTAATGCATTTTAATTAGTACGCAAGTATGCACGTTATGCTTCTTTTTGCAATAAAAACGTTTTCTGTAAAAATATTATTTTAAAAAGAATTTGTTTTGGGTATGATTATTTTGAAAGATGTGTTATTTTGCTTATTAAACTTTTTTGTGTTTGAAACTTATGTTAGTTTTTATAGGTAAATCAAAAAATCAAAAAATAATAAATCTTTAAAATTTTAAAAAGTTATTATGTAATGTTAAAAATAAAGATTTTTCAAGACTTTTCCTTAATTTAGTCTGCACTGCAGTAATCAGTAAATTCGAAATTTCCTGCTCTTTTCTCTTGGTCTATCGACGCAAGCGTATATCATCGGGAGACCCAAGGAATCTACTGTTACCATTTGAGCTACATTATTATTACCGATTATATACAATATGACAACAAGGTGAAGGAGTGCACAGTAGTTTAATTTACTTCGTGAGTACTTTGTGTTTATTTACATTTTATTTATATTCAAATTTTGTAATGCTGGAAGTAGTTTATACAGAGCACTGTGGTAGAAAAGTTATTTAAAAGTTTAACTGAAAGATTTGTGTATGTTCAATTATGCAAATACACTTTTATTTCAATGAATAAAATTTTCAAATAACTATTATTTTCTTATTATAATTATATTGTGCTTAGAGTATAAATAAGGAGTCTAATTACATTTTTTGAATCTGTTGTAGGTTATTGGTCATGCGATAACATGAATTTTTTAAAGAAAAAACAACAAGCAAATGTGAATCATTGGATTTGACTTTAATGAAGTACTTGGATTATTATATGCAATTAATACAATTAAGAAAATGAAGCGTAAAACAGATGCTGAAGAATTAAATGATTCGTCTTCAAAAAAGTTTTTAAAAATCATTGAAGTAATTACCTAATATTGACAATAGACATAGAACTGTAAATTAAAAACATTCTAATTTTTCGTTTTTTTTAGGTCCGAAGTTTAGCCACCAATGAAAATGGATTTCTTGGTAATGGTGAAGTGAATAATGAAAAAACTAAGGAAGGAAAGCCGTGCAAGCTTTTCATAGAAATAAATAAAATTAGTCATCAAAGTAATCGACCATGTCCAAAATCAAAAAAGAAAGTCCAATTGAAACATATTCTTAATTTTCGACTTCATGAAACTGAAAATAATTCATCAGAAAAATCTCCAACCAAAAAAAAAAGTATGAAATGTATGGCGTGTCCAAAAGAATTTACGGATATTCCAAAATTATTCAAGCATTTGAAAACACACATGACCTGCAATATTTGTAAGCTAATATATAATTCTAGAAAAGATTATGAGGAACATTATCGATTACATAAAAGTGATTTAGAGAAATTTCCTCATAAATGCCACATATGTGATTCAACGTTTGCAACATTAATAGAATTAAGACATCACGCATCAACAAAAAAACACAATTATCATTTGAAAAATAATTTATATTTCGAAAAGAAAAAGCAGCAGTTGATAAAAAATATACCTGTAGTCAATTTAAAAAATTTAATAGTGGCAAATTTAAAACCAATGATATTTAATTGTCAAGTTTGTTTACAAACATTTACAACTGTAGATGAGATAGATAAGCATGCGAAAACTCATTTGCAAAAATTAGAATCTTAAATCTTAGTTTAATTATTATCTTTAGTCTCAGTCTTCGTTTTCGTAGCCCTATTTTTGAAAATATACAACAGATATAAAATTTCGAAAAAATTAGAGATCTGTACATATGTGATAAATTGAAATTAGCACTTTTAAACTATACTGTGAATATTATAAGGAATTTATTTGTTTAATATGATTTATACAATTTTAAAATTTGTATATTGTTATTTTATACTTTTACTTATTTACAGTTCTAATTGTAAATAAGTATCGTTTCTAATTGCTTATATTTTAAGCAAGTATGAAATTTATTACTGAAAATTAATTTTGTCAAATAAATTTTGTGCAGTATCTTAAATATCCTGCTCTAGTAATTAATTGAATTTCTAAAATATTCGATTTGGAGTAATAAAATTTGTAATTACAGTAAACTTAATAGTTGTATTTATTAACAAACTATCTTTAATTCCTTTGTAAAAGAATCTATAGGCTCTATATTATTAAAATTTTATTGTAATTCTGATTGGTGATTAACGATAAGTACAGTCTTTTATTGTTTTTTAACGCCAAAATTTTAATCTTTATGATAACCTCTGACGCAATAAATTACATTACGAATATTTGATTCGATTTCTATTGCAACTTTGAACGAGTTTTCGATTTATTTCTATTTATAGAATGAATACATTTATAGAAAATTTATGTAAATAAATTGTCATCCTGATTACTTTATTATTAAAAAATATACTGCAGATGACAATTTGCTAATTTAAAATAAAATTATTACATTGAATTTCTTAAATAATACATAAAAAAACAATGTGCAAGATTATATAGAATATATTTAAAATACAAATGCATTTTAATAAACATAAAGTATTTAGACATGTTTCATTTAATTAATTAAAATGAGAAAGTATATAAATAATAAGCTGATGGATAATTTTAGAATTCCATTGTAGACCTTTTGATAATGTTCTCATTTCTCGTTCTGTTTCTCATTTTTAAAAATGTCACTGTGACGTTTTTTTTATACTCTTAATGTTATACTGAAATTTACAGCGCGTTATACTTACAGATTTTGAGAAAAGTTTTTGAATTAAAGTAAAATTTTAGCAAATACTACTAAGCAAATACTACTACTAACGTTAGCAAAAACTACTCTTTTTCGAACACGCATTTCACTGTTTGATAATTGTCACAATCAAATAAATCATTGTCTTACAATGCATCCTGAAATTATTCTCGTAGTTGCATCATTTTAAGGAAACATAGATAAGATTTCACGTCACTATGATAAAAAAATAAATAACGACATTCCAATTAAACGGATTTAGATATTTGAAATTAATTGTTCCTTTGATACGTTTTGTAAAGTATATCAGCTTGTTCCACAGTCGGTTTAGTAGAAAACACTTCTCACTGCATATTATCAATATATATACATATAAATACTCAATAAAAAATATATACGCAATTCCGTTTTACTTCCAACTTTAATAAGACGGAAAATATTATTATATAAATATTCAACAAATGTTAAAGCCATCGATGTTATAGAAAATAATAATTTTTATTTCATTGCCTTTTATTCAAAGTAATTGAAAAAGATGAAACGTCTTTTTCCTTTCACCTATATTAAAAAATGATAGTATAAAATCCGATCAGAACCAAATGAACAAATATATATATTGTTTAAAAATCTAATGCCTATTACAGCGGAAGCTACTTTATCAAGAGGACTGGATAAGGTTGATGCCTGCAGGAACTGATTACAGTGATAAGTGCTAATACTGAAATGTAATATTAATCTCGAAAAAAGCTATTTTTAAAAAGTATATAACGAATACGCGATCTATATTATATAACGTTTGTAAAATTAATGTTAATTAAATTAAAATTAATAAACTTTATGTACAATAAGTAGTATAATAGATTTTCACTTCAGTGACAATGCGATAAATAATTAATAATTATTGAATATTTTAGCAATTTTTGTGTTATTTTTAACTTCAAGATTTCATATTGAAATTCAAATTGTTACGATAATTATATATATTATATTTGAGAAAATAAAATTACTTTGTTTCATCATTAGACAAAATTTGAAATTTTAAAATAACATAATCTGGACAAAATAATATGTATTTACATTACAAGTTTCAAATAATCTGTAATAATTAATTTCAACCTGCAGTATATTCACTAATGCTTTTCTCACCCTCAAACCAACAGCTTACATCCAAATCCACTTAGCTTCACCTCTCCGCACCCAATATAAAAATCCCGACAAAGTGCGTAATTCCCCGAAGCATTCCAAAATCGATTACCAAATAAACATGATCCTCATAAAAAAAAAATCCTCCCAAAGCCGCCTCTCCCATCATCCGAAAAACTCCACTTTACTCCAGCAGCCGCGCTTCGCCCATAAAGAAAAGTCGCTCGCCTCGCGGGCCCAACCCCCGCGGATTGAATTAAAATCCACAAAACGCCTCGGACAAAAGGAGCGGCGCGCGAACATCAAACGCGGTCCGCGCGGCGTCTCGCCATCATCGCCCAAAGCGCACAAAACAGTCGTGTCGTCAAGTGTGTGTTGTGCGCGCGCGTTCAAAAAGGAGCACGGCCTCGTTCACGGGAAGAGTGACGAACGCGCCGCGACAATGGCCCCCCTCGTGAGCCACGCCCCGATCGGCCTCGATTCGCCGTATATAAGCTCGTCTCGCCGCCGCCTCCCCCTTTTTCCGGCCCTCTCAGAGCCCCTCGAGGGGACCGAGAGATGGATTTAATTCGCCCGATTTTCACGCTTGTCGATGCGGCCCTTTCGCGGAAGAGAGTTTGTGTGTGTATTGCTTTCGCCAGGATTATAGCGAGACGGCCAAGTTTGGAAAACAGACTGCAGGCCGAGCGGTGATCGATCCGATGGCCGGTGCCGGTTCCTGATGATTGTGTTCGGGCAATCGGAAGGAGACGCTGTACGAAGGATGCAAGGTTGTGGTGTTATGCAGCTTACTTCGTCGTTTTGTACTTTGTAGGGATTTCGATTAAAATAATATGATGCTTTTGAATTGTAGAATATAGTAAAATACAATGTACATTACGAATTTTCAAAAAATAAGAATTGGTTATATTATATAGTACCAAGAAAAAATCGGTTTCCTTGACAATATAACCCATCCTACAAATACTCGCATCAATTGGACTATACGTCCATACATCATTTTCCTAAATCACCCGACGAAAGAAAAAGCTAGATTTCAACCTGCAATAATAAAAGAGAAATATGTACATATTCCTCGGAAAAGCCCAATTAATACTGCCGAGATTCAAAAGCCCCGAATTCCAGCCTTTACACACCTCGCGCATATCCACTTCTCTCGACTATAAAAAGCGCGCGGCACATCGACACCGGCCAAAGACTCAATCCCGTGATGTCGCCGCCGACGGCCCCCGAATGAAGAAGTCAAAAGTCAACCTCTCTCCGGCCGAAGAAGGGGGCTGGAAAGTGCTGACGCCCCGCTGTCACGATTAGCGCTTGTTTTCTCCTCGTGTCGCCCCTACAAAGGGGCGCACCGCTCTCGGGAAACCAGGCAGGAAAATCCGCCGCTCTCCCCCCACTCCCCTGCGGCGAGCGCGCGACGACCTCTTCCTTTTCCTTCGGCCGAGAATAAAAAAAAGGAGGCCGCCAGAGGTAAAGCCGCGCGGGGATCGGCGAAGTGTCGCGGCGCGGCGGCTTTTTACGCAACGTCTCGAGGAGAGGCTTCGGTGAAGTGGCCGGCTATTAGGCCCGGGAAATAAAGGCGAAAGTGCTCTTTATTTTATGAGTTTGAGGAAGCTGGATATTTGTTGAAAGGAGGAAGGTCAAGAGAGCTGGGAGGATCTCCTTTAGGGGTGTAAGAGAGGAGCTTAAGCTTCTTGAGAAGTGGATAATCAGCTTAGGGGCTATTCTTGGGTTTGACTGCCAGGTCAATTATTGAGCTAATGCTTGTTACAGTTTTTGTTGTTCGAGGAGAAAGCTGAGATTCGGTCGAACTTTTAGAAAGTTTTGGCGTACGAAATTTTTGATGGTTTCGGATTTTCCCTTGGATATTTCCGTTAACTTTTCTTGCCAAATGAATATTATTGAATGAAAATTATCTTAAAAAATGAAGACAAGAGTGTTTTATACTTTAAATAAACTGTGTAAACATTTAACGGAATCGAAGATTCGAACCATGAGTGTATTATTTCAATCTCAACCCCTTCAGTCTGTACAAAATATTCTTTGCACATTTTCTTTTTAAAAATAGACAAGTCCTAAATTTCTTCAATATTTTAATTATTAGTTTTTTTCTAAAAACATGCGTAGCGTATCTCTATTCTTAAATCTACTAGAACGACAGTTTTGACCTCTGCACAGTAATCCTTTTCCATTTATTACACCGAAAACACCATTACCCGTAGTATTCGAATAATTTTCTATCTCTTACCCATCCCCCAATCTTCGAGCCCGCTTAGCAAGTTGCCGTTCGGCACTCACCGGCATTAGTTCACCGCAAACACGGCCCGACAAATTTGTCAAAACCTTCTGAGAAGCGTTACAAACGCCCAAGAACAATGCCCGGTGCAGGAAGGTGTCCAAAACAGCAGGACGCAGCCACACTCGCCTCTTCCGCTCCTCCCCGTCGCCTGGCCCACTGTGAGCAGCAGCGCGTGCGCAGAAAACCGCAAACAAAAGCCGCCGAAGAGCCGAGAGAGTGTCCTTCTCGGCCTTTGCCTTCCGCGCGAGTCACTCACGAAACTTGCACGATCGGTTTCCCCATTCTTCCCGCCTCGCGGAAACGCGCGCGCCTGAATTAGTCCGCTCTCACACAAAACTGGCTGCCGGCGCACACAAGCCGGCGGCCCGACAAAGGCACCGCCGGCCACAATGGAGCGCCCCCTTATACCCACTTCAAAAGTCGCGCGCGGACGTGTTTATTTGGTTAACGTCAAATTTACCAGCGACGAAGGGGGGGAGGCTGGGAGCAGAGGTGGAGACGCGGAGTCTGGGACGATCGCCGCTCTTCACGACGTTCGTCACGAGGATTCCTCCGGTTTTTCGTTAGGTACGCTCGTTTGCGGTGATTTCTTTCGAGGATCGGCAGCCTTTTGTGGTCGGTTTGGATTTGCATTTTTTTTGGGAGGCGTTTTTTTATCATTGAAATTGACGTCGGAGGGGAGAATGGGGATGCGTTCGATGCGGACTATTTTTTTTTTTTTTCCTTTTTTTGGGATCGTGAAAGTGTTAAGAAGTAGGCAGTGAGAAAGGAAAGCGAGGCGGTTTTTGTCCTTTTGTAAAAGGGTAAAAAGCGAAAAGTCGGGATTAAGGCTTCAATGAGAGTACCGGAGAAAAGTAAAAAAATTTAAGGAAAAAAGGGAGGAGTTACAATAGAGAACAGACCACATATACAAAAATTAGATATACTAGATACAGTAATTTAAAGTAAGAGTATAAGGAAAAAAAATAACTAGCTTTTGAAAGTAGAAACAAATTTTCAAATGGAATTTTATTGCTAATAGGTAATGTTTGAATATATTTTATTATAAAAAAAATAACAGAACTGAAAAATCTAAAATAATGAATAAGAAAATTTACTATTTAGGAAGTTTTTGATGATATTTTTGCGTGACTTTTAATATGACGTACAAAACTCGAAATGATCCATTTTTTTCATCTTTGCAACAAAATTTCATTAATTTTCTTCGCTCTTTGCAAATAGGACATTTAACGTAAGCAAGATATATGTAATCATCATATTTATGTCTCGCTTGCACTTTTACTCTCAAATACTTTTTAATTTACGATGAGGTTTCATCGGGAATTTTTTGAATAACAGAACAGAATTTTTAACATTATTATCTGTTTACAAAACTGTCA